>LVTN01000853.1:0-35075 GCA_001649415.1 Musa itinerans | reverse complement strand
GCCCGAGCGCCTAGGCGAGCGCCCGAGCGCCTTTTTCAATCACTGGAGGATAGTGTACAGACATATTACCTTTGGCATAGTCAATCACCGAAAGGTGATTTAATAGTTATTGCAAGGCCACTACCAACTTTGATTCTTTAGACTTTACTTGGCACTGAAGTCCACTGTGTTGGTCTTACTTCTTGAGAACATCGAGAAACTCAAGCGTGCAGATAAGCTCTAGAACAATCTATCACACAACTCATATGAGAGGTCCTAGAAATTCTTTGATTCTGAGTGATGCCCAATATAGATGGCCGACAGGATCTTCAAGTTCATCGAGTTCAAACTATCATTCCACATTGCATCCACAAAGAAAGGGTTGATGTTGGCATATTCTTCAAGAATGTTCATCTTGATAGACTCTCACTCTGCATTAAGGCTTTCCAACTCTAGCTATATCATTGTAAGATGAGTAAGGTCTTCCTATCTAAATTATTCTTCCACTTGCTTTCTCGAGAGCATATGTGTTCTTCAAAAGTGGCATCATGCATGGAGAGTCACCTCCGATCAGCAAAGAAAATTCAAGAATGTCATGGGTATTGCTTAGTCTCTTAAGAAACTCTAGTCTGAGAATGACAGAGATCATGCAATGGAAGTTTCATGAAGTTGGTACTCCCGCTCAATCTCTCATCTTGATATTGACTCCCTTTGCCACTCCAAAAATAGGATTGGCAAAGGGAGTAATGTCCCTTTGACTCTCATCTCGATATCCCTTCGCCAAGCCAAAGATATCAACTTATCTTGATCTGCTTTCAAATTAACTGCCTTCATGTGGCTCAAATGCTTCATTAATTTCAGTTTGAGTCTTTTCCCTCTCTATTTGCTATAGACTTGTTTATGGCTTTTGTGTCCAATGTGCAAGTTGTCTTCTCATTTAGTTTAATGTCCACAAACATCAATAGGTTGTAGTGTCCCTTTGTCTCCTTCAGTACTCCCCCACTTGTGGATTCAACAAATGCACCATCCCCAGGAGAGGTCCTCTCAACAATCCTTCAATACTACTCAATTTTGGTGTGCTCAAGCTTAGAGAGTCAGCCTTCTCTTTTGGCTCCTTCTTAGTTTCTCTCGGACTTAAGCTAGCAATGCGGTCAACAAATGTATAGCTCCCATATAAGGTCTAGGTGACGTCTTAGTCATTACTCAAGCACGACCTTCTTGAGTTGGATAAGTTTCCCTTAGCCTTACCCTTTTCCTCTATAAAAGAAGTCAAGTGCATTGAGAGCCCACTTCCTCTATTAACACTCCATCATCGAATGACATCCACCCGACAAAAGGAATATCTTAGATTCTAGGTCGTTCCTTTTACATAAATGTTCCATTAAAGTCCGTTGTTCTTTGAGTCCTTTCATTCGAAAGCATTCAGAGAGCACTTCTCCAATGAGTATTTTTTCTCTATAGTTGCTATGGAGAAATTTATAAGTCATTATGCTTTCATGATTGCACTTGCTAGCTCATAGACATTAGCCTAGGCTTTGAACTATTCAGAAAGTTGAAAAGTTTTTCTTTCTCAAACACATCATGTATATCCAACATTAGTGCAAAATACCACTTCACATACTCCCGAATTATCATGGTTAGATGAAATGCCTCAACATATACCACGCAATGAATTTAGTGTTCTCTAGCATAAACTAAGTTCATAATTCACATTTAAGTATTCCTAAGTCACAATATGGCGACTATTGTGTTGCAATCCTCTCAACAAATGTGCCACCAAAAGTTTTGTATCGCCACTTAGATACATTATCACTAATGACACCTTGGAATCCTCTTATTCGAGTTGGGACCGCTCTAATGTACTCGTCTATATCGAAGAGAAAGTTCTCAATACGCTTGGCATCCTGAGCAACTACGTAGTTCCACGATTCAAGAGCCATCACTCAATCTTTGTAAGTGAATGAGTACTGAAACTTTAGCCCTTAATCAATTACAATGCACACAAATCCTTGCCATTCATTTATAGCCATGAGGATAAAGGAAAAGAAAAAACAGTAGATGATTGCAAGAAGACAAGATAGAGCATATAAGATATTAACCTGATAGGATTCCTAGTATTCACAATCTCCCCACTAATAATGATGTCATGGCCAACAATTGCATGGTGATGGTCATTTTTCCTAAACCTATTCACACTCAATCATTCCTTCAATTTGAGAGTAATACCCTTCAAATCTCACTGTTAAACTTAACAGGAGAAATTTTATGGAGTGGTCTTAATCCATAAAGATCTCTTTAATTAGTAAAGGGAAGTTCAAAGATGTAAATGGGGCTACAAAGGCACCGACCTCCGAAGATGCTTCATTCAAAACTTGGGAGATCAAGATCATGACAGTGTTGTCATGACTGCTTCAATTCATGTAACCAAAAATCAGCAAGACAGTACCTCCTTCGTCCTATGGCTAGAGATATTTGGGATGTTGTCAATAAAGCCTAAGCTAAAGTAGGTTTTACTTCTCGGATTTTCCAAATCAAAAAGAAAATTCAAAAAAACGAAACAAGATACATCAAGTGTCATAGAATACTACACTGCAAGGTCTATTTGTTGAATTAGACCTATAACAAAATTTAGATTTTAGAGATGGAATCTGCTACCGACACTACAAGGCTGAGAAACTTGTTGGAGAAAGAGATGGTGTTTCAATTCTTATTAGGGTTAAACTCTGAATTTGATAAGATATGTGATTATGTCCTTAGTAGAGAACCTTTTCCTAATCTTGATGAAGCATTTACCCTAGTTCGAACTTCAGAGTGCTGAAAGCCAACAAGAATTACTTGGTAAAGAGGCAAATTATGGCCAGCATATAGTGGAAAACTTTGCCTTAGCAGGCTCAAAGATATTTCCCAACGTCAAAGACAATAAGAAAGATAGGAGGTGGTGTGATTATTACAACAAACCAAAACACACCAAGGAGACATGCTCAAATTGCACGGTAAACCTCAAAACTGAAAAAAAAAAATAAGAACAACACATAAAGGGTTAAAGGAATACAGGCAACCGCAGATTCAGGTTAAAGGAAATCAGGAAGGCTTTGAGACACCTTTATTCAATAAGGAACAGCTAGAACATTTGTACGGACACCTTAGCCAATCTCAAACAACCACAAATCCATCTCCTACATATTCTCTTGCAAAGCAAGGTAGTACTCCTACTGCCCTCCACATTTCCTCTAACCAAGCACTTTGGATAGTTGATTCGAATGCTAGTGATCATATGACTAGCCTTTCTCACATATTCTCCTCTTACACTCCATCTCCTATAACCTTAAAGTTCACAACCTTAAAGATCGTATTATTGATAAATCTTTGTCCCAAGTTGCAGGAAAAGGTTTTGTCGTTCTCTTAAAGAATCTAGTTTTACAATTTGTTCCACATATTCCTAACCTATCCTGTAATCTATTATCTATAAGGAAACTCAGTAAAGATTTGAATTGTGTGACTAAATTCTTTCCATTTCATTATAAGTCTCATAATATATGCTCGGGGAGGATCACTGGCAATTCTAGAAATGTTGATCAACTCTATCACTTTAAAGGTGATGCTTCCTTGGATGGACAAGCTCAAGCTACAAGCAGTTTCTCTTCCTTTTCTGATAAGGATGAAATAATGTTATGGCACTACAGATCAAGGTTCGCAATACTGTACTGTACCAGTGTTTTGACCTGGGCTCGGTACGATATGGTATGGTGTACCGAGCGGTACACCCAGGTGTACCGAGTACTGTAGCGCTGCTATAGTGCACTGCTACAGTCAAAATCGATCATACCAATAGCGGCGGTCCGCGTACCGGTAGTCTGTCGGACCGGTACGTACCACCCATACCGGGTGGTACAATTCGGTATTGCAGACCCTGCTATAGATTAGGTCATCCTAGTTTCATGTACTTGAACAAGTTGTTTCCTTTGCTTTTTGAGAATAAGAATATCTCTCAATTTCAGTGTGAAATCTGTCAACTTGCCAAACATCATCACGTCATGTTCCCTTCACAAGCCATACAAACAATCCTGACCTTTTTTTACTTAATCCATAGTGGCATTTGGGGACTTCAAAAGTCAAAAACACTACTGGAACTAAGTGGTTTATTACCTTCATTGATGATCATACCAGAGTTTGTAGAGTATATATGTTAAAAGAAAAATCTGATAATGCTGATGCAATTGTGTTTCAACATAGTCAACACCCAATTACATGCCCAAATACAAATTCTTAGAATTGATAATGGAGGAAAGTACTTCAAATCCATTCTTAAAAACTTTCTAATGGAAAAGGGCATTATCCATCAACATCTTGCGTTGATACACCCTAATAAAACAGATTTCCTGAAAGGAAAAACCGACATTTATCAAAGATTGCTTGAGCCATTATGTTTACCACACGAGTTCCTAAACTTTTTTTCGTAGAGAGGCTATCATAACTGTGTGTCACTTAACCAATAAGATGCCAACCCGAGTATATAATTTTCAAAAACCCCTAAATATCCTCCAACCTATCCACAAACCCAAATCTTTATTCATTTGCCTCCAAAGGTGTTTGGTTGTGTAACATTTGTTCATATGCATAGTCACAATGGCACAAAACTTGATCTGCAAGCAAAACTATGTTGAGGCTTCTCGCTAGCTCAAAAGGAATACAAATGCTTTAATCCTCTTGCAAACAGTACTATGCAAGTATGGATGTCACTTTTTTTTTTAAATCAGTCATATTTCTCCCAAACTTCTCTTCAAGGGGAGAATCATATAAAACAGAAGTTTTGTGAAACTATTATAACCCTACCTATGAATTCTTCTTCTGAATTCATTCCTGTCACATGTACATCTCCTCAGAATTCACCTTCTGAATCTATTCCTATCACAATTCTATCTTCACAACCACAACCTATCCCTTGTATCACCAATCTGATGCAACCCTAATCTATTATGCTAGAACATAAAAAATATAATACAAGGGGAGACTTAGTGATTGATAATCAGCAACCAGAGTAATGTGCCTATACAAGGTGGAATAACCGACAAGGTTTGGGGCAACAACCACACATTGTCCAACAAGAGTTAGTTCTAAGTATGCTTATTATGAAACTTCAGGTACTTCAGACCACTCTTTAGGCCTAGAACCTTGTGAAGTTTCAAGATCTTAATGTTCTTATTGCCCTTAAAAAAGGAATGAGGCCATGTACTATTCATCCTATTTTCAACTTTGTGTCATATCACATAGCTCTAGTTGTGCCTGAGTGGAAAAAGGTTGTGTTCAAGGAGATGAGGGCATTGGAGAATAATGACAATTAGGAACTTATAAATTTACTTAAAGAATATAGACCTGTTGGTTATAAATGGGTGTTCATAGTGAAATATAAAGCCAACAGGTCAATTGAGAAATATAAATCAAGGCTAATGGCTAAGGAATACACTCAAATATTTGGGATAGATTCTCAAGAGACTTTTGCACCTGTGGCAACGATTAATAGCATTTGAGTCTTGTTGTTTTTTGTAGCAATTTTTGACTGGCCTCTACAATAGTTGGATGTAAAGGCTGCTTTAATGACGAACTAGAAGAGGAAGTCTACATGAATCTACCTCCAGGTTTTGAAGGAAGATTAGGGTCTGACAAACTCTGCAAGCTAAAGAGGCCACTCTATCAAGTATCAACTTCTCCTAGAGTATGGTTCACCAGATTTATCAAGGCTATAAAGAGATATTTGCAAAACCAAGCAAATCACACCATGTTTTATAAGCATGCTAACCGTGGAAAGGTCTCAATCCTCATTGTGTCTGTGGATGGCATTTCTTAACGAGTGACGATTTTGTTGAACAAGAGACACTAAAAACCTGGCCAAGGTGTTTGAAATCGAAGATCTTGTATCATTAAGGTACTTCTTGGGTATAGAGGTGGCTAGAACCAAGGAGGGGATCTCAATATTACAAAGGAAATATACGAATGATTGACTATGGAAAGTGGTATGTTGGGTTGCAAACCATTTGAAACACCTTTTGAACCCAACCATAAGCTAAGTTCAAACACGAATAGTGAGGTGGATAAGGGACAGTATCAACATCTGTTTGGAAAATTAATTTATTTGTCACAACTAGACCAGACATTTCCTTCGTTGTTAGTGTTGTAAGTCAATTTATGTACTCACCTAATAAAGAACATATGAGGGCTATCTTTAGAATTCTCCAATATCTCAAACAAACTCTAAGCAAAGGATTGATGTTTCAGAAGAGGGACAATGTATACGTTGACGCATACACACATGCTAATTGGGCCAGCAGTATAGATGATAGAACATCTACATTTGAATATTGTACCTTTGTAGGGGGCAATTTGACGACTTCAAGGAATTAAAACCCATATGTAGTGGCTAGAAGTAGTGCTAAAGCTGAATTTCGAACTATCGCATAGGGAATATATGAACTCCTTTGGTTAAAAAGACTTCTAAATGAGTTAAGAGTTTCTTAAAACCAAGGTCTGCAATTTCGATATGTACCGCCCGTACCAGGCGGTACGTACCGGTCCGATAGGTTACCGGTACGCGGACCGCCCGGTACCGGACGGTACGACCGGTACAGTGCACTGTAGCAGTGCAAACAGTGCACTGCAGCACTGTAGCAGTGTACTGTAGCAATACTACAGTACTCGGTACACATGGGGTGTACCGCTCGGTACACCTGGGTGTACCACTCGGTACACCCATACCGTACCGTACCGAGGCTAGATCGAAACTCCGATACGGTACGGTTTTGCGGACCTTGCTTAAAACCAAGGAAGTTATATTCAAATAACGAGGCAGCAATTAGTAACTCTCACAATCCGGTGCATCATGATAGAATAAAGCACATTGAGGTTGATTGGCATTTTCTTCGGATGAGGGACTGTTATGTGTTCCGTTTATCCCAACCAAGCAACAAGTAGCAAATATTTTCACAAAGGGACTTCAAAAACAACAGTTTGATCACTTGACTAGCATGCTGGGATGTTGAGCATCTTCGAGACAACTTGGGGGTGAGCATTGAAATCTGTCAATATCTGTTATGATTTGATTATCGTCATGATAGACTAGGATATAATTATTGAATCCTTCCTAATTATATTACCTTATTTGTTGTTAGCTGTATATTTCCTAGATCAGCACCTAGATTTATTTAGGTACTTCTTTCCATTTTTTCTTTGGTTAGACTATATGTATTTCATTTTATATACAAGCAACAATATAGAAAAAGAAAAAGTCTCTTCATCTGTTGTCTTGTTCATATATTCCAAAGAGTTATACTTGCTATGGTCATTTTTGTCTAAGGTGCCTCCTACTACATGGATTGTTACGACGATAAGGCCACAATTACCATCACATTATTGTATCAATGGCATACAATTTACTAGTATTAGATATTGTTGAAAGAATACCTTGCGTAGGAACATATAGAACTCTGACCCACCTTGCATCGACTCATGATTATCATTTTAGTGGTGATAGACATAATTTCAAGGATGAAATCTAATTTATACCAAATATACTATGTTTAAAACTTTTATATATATGTCTTCTCTATATGCATATTTTAATCTGCATCTTAAATATGTTTTGATTTATTAAACATATTTTATAGATCCAAATATCCTCTATTTAATGATTATTTACTATGAATCTGTGATCATGTAGACTTCAACAAAAAAAACTCTAAACTTAGGTCTTTCACAAAAATAGATGATTTGGACTAGCCAGATGCATGTTCTCGATGATACATGCAAGTGACTCAACATCGACTTGTTTAATAAAATAGCCAATAATTATGATTAGAGACCCCCTTTATCCCAAAGCAACGTTGAAGAGTTATGATTCATCCCCCGTTATAAGAAAGGCCAAACCCTATCAATAATAATTAGCTCCATTGTTGACTGGTAGGACACCCTGGCAAACTGCTGGTATTGATCACATCTTTTAACGAGTTTGACCATGTATTGTCTTAAGGTCAGCCAATAATAAACTTATCTTATAATAAAAAATTAGTGCTTGACCTCAGAGGTGGTTTCACATAGTTCTACATGCATCTTTCACAAAGCACATTCGTCTTCCACTATAACAATGAAGACAAGGCTACAAACAGGGGCATTGTACAATACCTTTCTGATCAAGATGACCTAAGTTTATTTTTTTTAAAACCATTGTTTTTTATTATCAATAACTCACCTATTATCTTCTATCAGATGATGTCCATCCAATTAGAATTTTCTTTTGTGGTCCAAACCTCTTGGAATTTTATGATTCAAGGAAAGAGTGTCAACTATCACCCTGCCATCCAAACTCAAAGTTGAGACCAATTCATGTTCTCTTCTTGAAATTAATGTCTGATCTTGAAAGTGCTCAAAGTGCATAATTAACTCCTTGACCCTTTGGAAATACTTGACTAGAGTAAGTTCTTTGGCTTTAGATACTTACAGTTACCTGGATGACAAGCCGTCATTATAAATGATAACTACTAGGACAAGTAGTTTGGTTGCCAACTAAAATCTTATGATGTTTGGCTACTTCCTGTTGGATCACCTATTACCACTATCGAGCAAACTTCCACAACTTTTGTCTGAGTGGTTAATAGTCAAAAATGATGTTAAGATGATGAACAATCATCTTTTTGTTGATGCTGAGCATAACTTTTGGTAACCAAGCTACAAATGTCTGATTGTGTCAATTAGTTGCTCTGCCAGCTACAAATGCAGTCTAGTTTGTAACCCCTTCTTGTTGACAAAAATGTTAGACCCTGAGTGAACTTCCTTGAAAAAGAGGTTGAATAGATAGCCCATAGAAGAGCAAATTAATATAGTGGAAACTGATATCATTATGGTTTACACAACTCAAAAAACTGCAATTATTCACTGATTGCTTAAGTTATTTCTAAAATAAAACTTTGTAAATTTCAGTCCAAGGTTCTAAAATAATTACTAGTTTACTACATTTTTACTAGAAATATTAGGACAAGAACTTCCCACTATGGATTTTGCAAGTTTCTCCTGATGTGTTCAGCAGGAACGGATACATACGAATCAACAATGTCATTTCATGCCATAAAAAACCATATGGCAAATCAACTTAATAGTTTAACTAAAATTTAGTATGACATCAGTGTAAGCAAAAGCAGAAAGCTCAATAGAAGTGGCAAGGTGAAGCAGTAAAACCTTTGATTTTCAAAAGGGTGTTCCTAGTTATAGATCTAGAAGACAAAATTGCCTATGTAGCCAAGTCGAAGAAATGACTAGTGATAGCAGCTATAAACTCAAAAGGAAGCTAAATTCACAAGGGTGAAAAATCCAACCTTTCCCCACGATAAGCATTTAATCCACAGAGTGATTCTGAACCAATGGAAACTATATGGGCAGTCCGCATTTCCTCTAGCTCAGGTAATGTAATCTCTATTATCTTGAGACATAAAAGAGAAACTTTAATTACAATGAAGGCATATATAGATACATATTTAAATGCACTTTACATCAACCATGAAGCATCAACTTTATTCCACCTTTATAAATAAGGTTTCTAAGTATGAATTTTCTTTTAAAAATAATTTTTGAAGCAATTATATGAAATTATAAGCTTACCTGACACCCAAAGTTTGCTGAAAGAAGATTAACAGCATCCTCACATTTATTTGAGATATCATTGTTTGAAACATCATTAAACCACTGCATATGGAAATGAATATACATGTAGCATTCTTATGAAAAAGATATATCAAATGTAAAAAGCCATTCTACCTTACCTCAGTGTATTTTCCCAGTCTCACTGATTGTAAGATGTTCAAATTATTACTTGAAGATAGATTTGGACAACAGAGGGGTGACTGCACATAAAACAAATATGTTTAGATTTCCAATTAAATGCAGCATCCAACACATATATCAGGAATAATTTCTGTTATATCACCTATGATTCATGTAAACCAACACTATAGGAAATAAAGATAGGAAACCAAACCAAGAACAAGTTGTGTTATTTCCTTGGCAGAATTATAAGAGTGAAATTATTAGAATTATCTACTTCGATGCTCATTAAATCAAATCGAACACTGCTTAGAATTTTCTAAGGAGACATTAATTAAAATGGAAGTTCAACAAAAAGAAGCATAACTAAGGTTTAAAATACCACTGTACTAATCTGTCATTGACAAAGCTGTAAACAGGTTGTTCGATGTAATGCTTGTATATGTCCGTGTCTTTCGGTTTTGTTCATGTTTTGCACAACATGTAGAGGGCTTACAATAGGCTTGATAGCCCTATTTTGGTTAGCTTTTGTGGTCGTTTCAGGTTTGTAAACACAGGTTGTGTATAATCGTCGCACAGAGGCAAAACTACATAGAAACAAGCAATCCAAGCAGCCATTTTGGGGGTTTCCTAGCTCCCAGAGTGGTGCAGAGTGTCAATCAGTACAACACCCAAGAGCTACCCAGGTGGCACATGGCTAGATGGGCCTTTAGGGTAGTGTCTAGAGCTAGTTTGCTATCTTATTCCACACTAGTGACATGTGAGCACTTGTGAGGACTTTTAGACATAGTGGACCACCTTAGACCCATTATCACATGACCATTCAGAGCTTATAAAGTCTATGTTTGTAATTTGCATTGTCCATCAAGTGTTTACTAAAATGACTACTTGTGGATCCCAAATTAAACGTTTTCTCTAACCCGTCTTCTCTTTTGTAAGTCCTTAGGGGATCTTAAGGATCATAAGAGGTTTCAAGAAGGCAAAACGTTTGCGAACGAACACACAAGGGTGCCGCACGACTTGGGCAAAACCAACTAAGTCTGTGACAAATGGTAATAGAGAGGGACAAGCACACTTAGAAACACTGAGAGCAGCCAGCACGCATGACCATTTAGAGAAATGGACATTGAGATGTAGGGAAAGGAGTTGCTTAGAGGAGCAGGCATTCAAGGTTGGCATTCAAAGAAATGGTCAACCCTTCATACGAGAGGCACCATGAGGACAAGAGAGTTGGGAAGAACGTGTAGCGCACAAAGGTTGGGATGGCTGAGTTTAAGCTACATCTCGACGTTGGCAACCAAACTTGACGGTGCTCACAAAGGTGGGATGGGTTCACAAAGAGTTGTGCAAAGCTCACAAAGGTGAGGAGAATTACTAACTTGAAGAATTTGGTACTCATGCAAGGAGTTGTATATGGATGATTAACTGTCCATAGCCATCCCAAGACGATCGAAACTCGACGCCATAAAGCATTGAAACTTTCTCTTCAACATGAGAAAGATATATTCGTAGGAGGCTAAAGTGTGCAACATATTTAGCATATTGCTAGGCCTTAAGAGGCACAGCGAGGGCTGTATTGAAAAGAGTCACAATCTAGTAAGTGCATTTGCAGGGGCGAAACTATGCACAATTTGTTTAACAAGGCGGAGTAGTCCAAGGGGATAGTGGTCTCCAAAACTTCAAAAGGAAAATATACGAAGAAAAAAGTTGCTTCAATGAGACAGATATCCAAGAGGAATAAGTCTCAGTTCTCTAAAAAGAGAATCATATACAACAGATCATACATGTTGAGGAGAGGTACCTCAAGACAACAACTTCAAAAAACTCAACGGACCCAGCGAGCGACGAGAAGTCACCCCATGATCTCACATGAAGTGATGCATTGGTGAACGCATTGCGAGATCAAGTGGGAGAGCTACCCAAGGCAATACCAAATGAAGACACACTTAGAGTCGATATGGAGATCGAACTCAACGACAAGCTGACCCGTGGAATAATGGGCGCGAGGGTCACTATCAACTCAATGCAAATTAAGAAGCGGAACAACTTAGGTGAAACTTGGTGAAGTGCCTAAGCCGCATGAAGGAAGTTGACATAAAAGACGGAACATGGAGCAGAGATATAAAACTTTCCTTGAACAGAGGTTAAGGATATAAACTCTTACAAAGGCATGAGCAAAATCATGTCATTCCATGGGTCCCTCATTCTGACGGACCAGACTTAACCTACATTGGTGCCAAAAGTCAAAGGGAGCTTCGAGACACAGACACCTTATCTCAACGAAGTATTTAACGAAGGAACTAATACGACTCAACTTACGGAGGCAAAGTTGGGGTCAGAAGGCCTTAGTGTGAGGCAAAAGGATGCAGAGGCAGGTACTCTTTAAGAATATGTCGTAGTGATGTCATTCAAGTTACCGAGAAGGAAGCAATGCGCAGCGGAGTTTGTGTTGGCAAGTAGAGACCTTGGATCCAGACAATGGCGCACCAACTTTAGTGAACTGAGTGGATTTTGGGCACTATTAGGCGATGGACTGTCCTAGAGATGTGCTTTGTCCAGGTATGACCCGAGAGCGAGTGGATGAAGGTCAATTACCGCATGAGATAACACAATTGAAGGTAGTAGACGCCTTACGATGAACTGGCAAAGGCCATACATGAAGAGATTGTAGTCCGAGTTCATTCCACAAATATTATAATGCAATAGTGATGTTATTAGGAGGCGATATGGTGCAGCGGATCGTGGTGGAACAATTCGAAACAATGCAACACACGTGAGAAATCCCGCAAGAGACTTGATCATACGAAAGTATAATCGGGAGTTATTGGGAGCTTCACTTCAATGAACAACACGATGGCCAAAAGGACTATGGATTCATAGAGTGAATGTCATGGCACCATAGAAACGGGTCTTCCATGTATGCATCGAATTTTGCATCGGATGAAAACTTTGATTATTAACATACGGGGGTTGTATACCATCAAGGGGAAATTCGAAGTGCAAGTATGATCAGGAGTAGCTCGAGAGTTGGACTGCTCCAAATCTCATATTTGCTTAAGGGAACTTGGCAAGTCAAAGGACAAAGCCGAATAAGCGAACATTGCTACCAAGGAAGCAAAGGAGCATAGAATCATCGCAGGCCTGCAACATGATGGCAGAGGCCATGCAATGAAGTTGCAGTTTGACTTTTCATCGACCTAGGAGAACTGCTCAGAGAATATAAAGGTGTTGAAGTAGATGGTCGAAAGGGGTGAGGAAGCGACGACGAGTCCAAATAGACTCAACTACCCAAAACCAAGCATCGATTAGAATGGAGGTGGACTCGAAGAAGTGTCATAATGTCATAGAAGCGGATCTACCAATCGCGAAAAAAGGGATGCAGATATGAGGCGACGAATAGTAGGGCGATGGGCATGGCAGTGTCACAGTATCGCAGAGGCAGGACTTCCATGGTGTCATCGACCCCTTGCTCTCATAGAGGGAGAATGCTTGATCATGAAAGGGACCGAGGAGATGGAGAATGCAAAAGCAAACTCCAAGTACTGAGACAAGGCTAAAGGGCAAAGGCAAGGGAACTTCGTAAGACCGATGTCAACAGGCTTCTCATCAAAATAGTCAAAAGTGGAGGACATTGGATCGATGCAAAAGTGCTCGACTAAGGAATAAAGTAAACAGTACCGATGTTGTACCTTTTCTACTTAGAGGAGTAGGCGACAGAAATATTAGAGAAGACGATACAATCCCAGAGACAACTAAAACTATTCGAGACTTACTCCAATCGGGATAAAATTTTACTCTTTTTGAACAAAACTTCTTATATTCTAGAAGTTCGATGATGTGAGAAGGTGAATCACAGTAGCTAACTCAACACAGGGAGTGCAAACACTTTAGGTGCTTCGGAAGTGTGAACACAGAGCAAGCAAGGGCTAGTAATCAACTCAATGTATAGAGTACAACCCTCAAGGAGGTAAGCGAAGTCAAATAGCCTCTACCATCTCAACTCTTACGAGAATAGGCGAAACCGAGTACCCTAATTCTCTTATTTATCCAAAAAAGAAGCTTTACACATGTTCAATGACCCTTCAAAGAAACTTAGTAGAAGACAACAGTTGTCAAATTATCACCAATGGTGATCGCTGCTTCATTTCCCAACAAAATATCAATCAAAAGCGAAAGTGATGCGAACCTACTTAGAGGCAACAACTAAATGGAAAAGGAATCGATAGGCAAATTTTACGAAGGAAAGACCTCAAAAACTTCAAAATCTACGAGGCAATGCTCATTAAAGCTACAACAGGCATCCATTCAGTTCAAGCGGCATGAGACATTTAAGAGAGTAGTGCATTACAAGGAAGGTTTTTTCCTTCATCTAAAGGATCTTCGGGAACCAACAAGGATCAGCATAACTCCACCAACACCACACCAGATCAAAGTCATTGGAGAGTTAAAAAAGTGTGGCGGATCAACGTTCGACTACTCAACAACAACGACGAAGAATAACTAGGAGCCAAGAGGTGCATTATAACTGAAGCAAAAGATTAAATATTTTACAAAGGCTTTGACGAGGACGTCAAAGGAATAAGTGGGAGGGAATGTCACCGACAAAGTTGTAAACAAAGTGTTTGATGTAATGCTCGTGTATGTCTATCTTTCAATTTTTTTTATACTTTGAACAACATGTAAAGAGCTTGCAGTAGGCTTAGCAGCCCCATTTTGGTTAACTCATGTGGTTATTTCAAGCTTATAAACGCGGGTTGTGTTCAGTCATCGCACAAAGGCAAAGCTACCTAAAAACATGTCATCCATATAACCATTTTAGGGGTTTTCTAACTTTGTAAAGTGGTATGAAGTTTCAGCAAGCATAGCACCCATGAGCTACCTAGGTGGCACATGGATGGATAGGCTTTTAGGGTAGTGTCTAGGGCTAGTTCACTACCTTATTCTGCAATAATGTCATATAAGCACTTATTGAGACTTTTGGCTGCGGCAGACCACCATGGACCCTTTGTCACGCAACCGTTCAGAGCTTATGAAGTCTACATCTGTAATTTGTCTATCAAGTATTTGCTGAAATGGCTATTTGTAGATCTCAACTTAAACACTTTCTCTAACTTGTCTTCTCTTTTGTAGGTCCTTAAGGGAGCATAAAAGTTTTCGAGGAGGCTCACCCTCTGTGAACAGACATACAAGAGTGTCGCACGACTTAGGCAAAACCAGCTAAGTCCATGATAAATCGATATAGGCTGTTATTTACTAGTCCAACAACCAACCAGGATGCAGACTGGGCAATTTCACCCATTTAACCTGGCATAGGCTTTTCCACTCCATGAACTCACCATACTAAGCTTAGAGGATGGTAAACAGCCCAATATCAAATAGTAATGCATGGTAAAAGTTAGACTACCATCGGATAGTAATAAGTACAGACACGTTCTTTTGGTGGACATATTCATGTTCGACTACAACACACGATCGAATACGTGCCCAACACGTCACCATGCATGCTTCGCCATGTGGCACTCACATGTGACACTATGCTCGCATTCAGCAAGGAGATGAATTATCACCATAGCAAGGAAAAAAAATCTGAAAATCATCACAATGGAGATAAATTATCGACATCGCAAAGAAAAAAATCTAGATATTGTTAAATATTATTTGATGTACTTAACCTTTATTTTGGATAATTACATTCGGATTATTTTAATAGTTTCAACCTATATGATGATAGTTATTTATTCACATTACAGAGTTTATAAAATTTAAGTTCAAATACTATAAAACTCATGTTAATAGAATA
This sequence comes from Musa itinerans, assembly GCA_001649415.1. Taxonomy (NCBI): domain Eukaryota; kingdom Viridiplantae; phylum Streptophyta; class Magnoliopsida; order Zingiberales; family Musaceae; genus Musa; species Musa itinerans. Next base: position 19,492 of record LVTN01000853.1, on the reverse strand, counting down.
TTATATATATAAATACACATGTCCTCACCGTGTTCGTATCCTAATTTTTTTAAAAAATAATGTGTCGTCGTGTCCATGTCATGTCATGTTGTGTCCATGCCCATGCTTCTTCGATCGAATACACACATTTTTTTCTTAAGCAAAAAAAACTAACAAGTGTCTCTCTCTCTCTCTCTCTCTCTGTCTCTCTCTCTCTATCTATCTATCTATCTATCTATCTTTTTTTCTGTCTTTTCTCTTTCAAGATACCCATGTTCCAATTGACTCTTGTTCTCTCTTTTTCTCCCTCTCTTTCTCGTTCCCTTTCTATTCTCTTTCTCTCTTCTCTCCTTGGACTTCTCCTCTTGCTGCCTCTTGCTACATCATGCCATGTCTTCCTTGTGGCATGGTAGCCACTTCTCTTTCAGTTGCATTATTATCACCACCTCCTCTTTCTTCAAGTACGTAGTCACCACCTCCTCCTTGTCCTCTTCTTCTCTTCTTACCAATCGTTCCCGCATCTTCCTCCAATCAAATTTCGAAAAGTATGGGGCATACCAAGTACCAACATACAATGCATCCCATCATGCCAGTACTGGACCAGTTTGCTCAAGAACTGATATTGGTAACAGACCAAAATATAGAAAACCATGGCACAAACTATGAAAGAAGTCTTGAAGATGATACAGAACTTATATACATAGCAAGAATTAAAATATGATTTTAAAATAATGTTTTTTCAAAAGAATAAAAAATAACTGGCATGTCAAGGGAAGACATCCAAGATACAATAAATCAATAGCAACAAAAAGTGTGATGCCTCTGAAATTAGTAGGAAAACTAAATCTGAAATAAAATGGAGAAAAATACTGTTCATAAGCAAGCCATACAACCAGGTGATCTTTGACACAGTTTGTTTGATTATTGCTGCCATCCATTTAAGCCATATATGAGTATACGATTGTCAGTTCTAGAATGATCGGTTATGTGACATACTTCTATGCCTTTAATCATTGAAATATGATATTTGCATCTTACAGAACCCCAATGGCACAATAGCTAAAATTTCAAATTATGCACGAAGGACAACAATCCAAGAAGATTATTTGCTTGCCACATAACCAGAGTAGAAATAACTGATAAAAAAATATATCTCACTCAAAAACATGTCAATAACTACATATACATATACTTATAATCATATATGTATTCACATCTACCAATATAACTATTCTATACCTCTACACATTGACAAATACATGTATGTTTATACACTCAACAAGCACTAATAATATACTGCATAAAAAAATACAGAATAAGACCTTTTCTTATGCATGCTAGACAAGACACCTACTAGGGTGTTTTCCAACAAAAAATTGCATGTTTCAGACTACAGAAATTAACTTACTGCTCAAGGGTAAATCACTTTGTGAGATTTATCGAAAAAAAAAGGTTAAATAATTTTTTGCATAGCACTGTCTCACAGCATATACTGTACAAGAATGAGTGATACAATTACGATCTAACCATCCCATCAAACCTCTATTGTACATTACAAACCATCCCATATACTGTACAATAACTTAGCAAGTCTGCATTTATTTGAATCCAAAAATTTAATGTGCCTGAAATCAAAATGCTCACAGGTCTGTTGAGATGGAAGGTGTGACATGGAAATTAGCTCATCAAGAAATCATGAAAACATTTCAAAACATTTTTCATCAATTCTAGTAATATTACAATAAGAAACTCTGCTTCCCTAACCAAAATTATTATAAAATTCATATTTTTCTAATGCAGAACAAATACAAAATGGAACTTAAGCTTCAATATAGCATTGATAATTAATTCCGTATAAAACAATCAATAAAGTTTTCAATTAATTTATGTAAATGAGGCAAGCACAAATATTTACTGGTTTCAGACTGATTCTATCAGCTTTAGAGGAGCCTGCCATTGCTGCATAACTGAAAAACCATGAATCCATTTACAATCACATACCAACTGATCAAGAAAGAAATATTATGATGCTAGCCTATGGCTATCTGGTCTATAAATAGGTAAACATATAATACATAGAACATAAATGAAGTATGTAATCAGCTAATCCCATTTTGAAAAGACAATACAAGTGAAAAACTCAATAATAAATCTAAACAAATTATATCAGAAACTACCAAACATGCCAAGAAAGCATCACAAAGATCTGCAGGAAACAAAGAATTAGTAAATTTTGAAATGCTTGAATTCAGTTCAATATTTGACTAGAGAAACCAAACATGCCAAGAAAGCATCACAAAGATCTGCAGGAAACAAAGAATTAGTAAATTTTGAAATGCTTGAATTCAGTTCAATATTTGACTAGAGAACATAATAATAAAATATCCTATTTTTATTTTCAAAAAATAAATCACATTTATGCAACTTATTTTTTTACATATTTAAGTGGTTTAACAAAGCTAGAACATCTAACATCACTTATTACTATCAAATTGGAAAAGAAAAGTCAACAGTTAAATGCCCATAAGCATAATTAATGAACACTAAGATCGTAAATCCTCAAGGGCCAAGCTTTGTTAAAATATTACAACATAACCATTACAATAGATTGCCATTGACAAAAATGACAAATAACAATGCGCTTAATGTGCCAAAAGCTATGCACGTAAACTTTGGATTTTAGACAGCGATTTAATGGGCGCTCTCACCTAGGTGCCAACGCAAGACAATGCTTGAGCACCTCGAATTGGTCCAGGTGGACAAATTGAAGCGGGCGCAGCCCAAGTGCATGCCTAAGCCCAAGCACCAGGTGGCTCAGACCCACACCAGATTTAAATAAGGCTTGGTTTAGTGGATTAGGCCCAATGAGTTTAGAAGATTGGACTTAATAAAGTTGGTTCAACTGAATCCCTTTAACCTAAATCCTCCTCTAGTGAGCCCTACTGATGTTGCCTTCCTCCTTCCCCCCTCCCCTATGACATGTGGCGCACGAACCCTACCGATGTTGTTTTCCCTTGGTGATCGAACACAATGGCCCCTAGGCCAATTGTCGCGATGCAAACCTTACCCGAGTTCAATTCGTTCTGTGATCGATAAGGAAGCATAATTTGTAGTCAACTATCCTCAACCTGCACATGCAAAGGCGACCAACAATCGGCATCTATGCATAAGGTGACCCTCCATGATGCCTCCTCTCTCGCAAATGGTAGCACTTCCTCCTCCTTTCCCTCTCTTCCCCCTCCCAACGATATGGTGCGACTCCCACCTATCCTTCCCTTTCATTGTCGCTCTTCCTCTATCTCCTCCTCCACCTCGGATCCCATCAAGCCTCCCTGTTAAGCCCCCTCGCTCCTCTTCTGTGCTTCTCCCCTCTCCCCTTATCTCCCTCCCCATCCTCCTTCGCCATCACCCCAACCAAGCCTTATCAATAGCCCCTTCCCTCCTCTTCTTCCTCCCTTGTGCTCGCCTCTCTCTCCCCCAACCCTTCTTCCATTCTGTTGTTGCTCTCCCTCTTTCTCCTTCTCGATCGCCACCCTTTGCCTAGACTCCCCAATAGTTCCTCTCCGTCCTCCATGCTTCTCCAATTGACAACACCCTATCGAACTCAACTATTGTCTTATTTTTAATTTAGTGATGATATGTCTCCTTAATTATATTTTTTATGATTCTAATACTTGCAAGCACCTCGCTTCGCTCGGCCTCTAGTATTGGTACCTTAGGTGCCTAGTGCTTTTGACTACACTAATTTTATATGAACTTTAAGAATTATCATTAGAGTACAATTTTTAGAGAAGAACAAAGTCCTACCATTCGGTGAAACCTAAAAATTGGTCGATCAAGGAATGATTTTGATTTTTGAAAATAATGGAACTACCCTTCTCTTTGGATCATTTTATTGGACTTCACATGGTGGAATTTCTGAAACATACTTCAAACTATCGAAATTTAGAAGGGCCATTATTTAGTAACTAAAAGCCTATAAATCTTCTTTTAGCAAGGATCATGAAGTGATTGTACCAGATTTTGAGTATTAAACTAAAGCAACCTTGCTTTCTTTATAATTCTTTTTTTTTCTCTTTTGCTGCCCAGAATTATTTAGCTTTCGCTTGTAACTAGCAGAATAGGGTATCATGAATTCATGACCATATAGATATTTGATTTGCCACCTGCATTCCCTGGAGTAATACACTATGGCACAGAAACATCCATTAACTGATATAGAAAAGGACATACCTTAGATTGAAAGACTACTATTACCCACCTAATTTCTATGGGATCTTGGACACTAACAGTTCTTGCAGAAAAGAGTAAGCCACTCAAAAGTCAAAACCATAGCATTTTCAAAATTACACATAATCCGGTATTAAGATAATGTTGGAAACCATCATAAGGCAATTCTTAAACTATAGATAAGGCATTATGTTTAGTAGAAGTCCCTAAGTTTCTAGCATCATAGGTATTCAGAGACTCCTTTTTCTTACAAAATAAAAATAGGAACTTGTACCAAAAACAATTAATAGGATTGAAACTATGACTCATTGCTGAAATAAAGAATAGAAACAAGAAACGAACCAATCTTGCCCTGTGGTGCTATATGGAAAACCAAATAGAACCTACCTTTTAATGCTTTAGTGCAAACGAAATGCTTCCTACTAGGTATACAGCACTATGCATTAGCCATCATGTTGTACAATTTCTGACCTCTAATCTAGGCCACAAAGATCCAACAACAGATCATTATCTGCTAACCACCAGGTGAAGATTCCAATGTACAATCCTTGAAAAATTTTTGGCTTCCCAAACTCAAACTACATTTGTTATATAAGTATTCCACACTTTCAGTGTAACTAAGCCCGTAGAGTTACTTACAGACTTATATTAACATTTCGTAAACGCCAACTAAGTGAATTATGGACGTGAGTGACAGGAATTAGTTTTGTAAGGTTTGCAGCATCATGGGCACGATTTACGCCATTCAATTTTGAATATCAAGAAATAACACCTTTTTTCTGCCCATATATATATGAAGACAACTAAAATTTTGATTAAGTCATCATCCATTTCAATTTTAGGATGCAGAATAACACCACTTATCAACTTAAAATTTGGAGATCCATGATATTAGCATAGAACAAGTAGTTGAGAAAAAACATCAAATTCTACTCAGGGAAATAGATGTCGATTAGGCTTAAGACTACATTAAGCCACTATGGAAAAGAACTATCCAAGAGGTTCCAAAACAAGAGTATGAAGTTTTAGAAATTTTATAGTATATGTTAAATTGATGTAGTTCCTGAAGAAATAGTCTTTATTAGAGTGGATGTGAATGATTTTTGGGGAAGTGTCAGTGTGAATTCAATTGTACCAACTATAGAAATCCCATGTTATTGATGACAATATGTAGCTGTCTCATGGTTCCCAGTATTGCAAAAGACAAACTCATGCAAGTACAACTTGGTTCCCTTGACTTCTCCCTTTTCTCACATGCAAACAATGTCTTTTGTAACACAGATTATGGTATCGACTAACTCCAACATGATAAGCACCTTTTATCTCCATCATCAATGATCACTCTGATTTTGGCCAATTTCTTGGCCGTATAGCCATTGGTTGGAATCAATCAGACTGAACTAAAATAAATTGATTTGGATAGTTTTAAGCGATTTGATGACCTCAAAAGGAGAAAATGAAAAATAGAACAGTAGAAAAGGAGAAAAAGAGTGAAGTTGAGGTGAATGAAAGGTAAAAAATCTACTGTTATAACTGTGAAAGTCTGAAAGATAGGAGATGCTGCTACTAACCGACTTAGTTTTCTTTGGCCACCACTATTATGATGTTGATCATTGATCATCAGTGAAATAGAGAGAAACTGTTATTATGAGAAGAAAAGGAACGACAAAAGCCCATAATTTTTAAGGAAATAAATGTCATAAGAAATTAATCTCAATTTTCATGGTAATTTCATTGATTTGTTTTTCATTTTATATTACCAAACACTCCTTGGACATGATTTTCTACTAATTGGACACCGTCTTATTGCCAATTCCTTGTGGTCCATATGGCACAACATAAATGAGGTCAAATTTAGTAACCACGGCACCAGCCCCTTCTTGTTATGCAAGGTGATATCTATTTCAGAAGCTTGCTTCACTAGATCTATTGAATCTGAGGGGACTTCAGGGAAGCAAAACAACTTTCAAGAGAGTATTCAAGGGAGTGTTGGCTCCCAGATGCAATTTTATACTGGAATCTGATGGCTCTTATAAGGGTTTTGATGTTCTTGCAGGTTTTGGATATGCAATCAGGAAGGATGACGGTGACCTTTGGGTGATAGGAGGACCTTGTAGAGCAGCTAGACCTTCCATGACAGTGCATTTCACTGTTGGAAAGGCTGAGGAGGATCAAACAGAATAACTTAAGAAATGTTCTTGTGGAGATGGATGCAGAATCTGTCATAAATTTTGTGAAAGGAACTGGTCTGGTTCCTTGGTTTTGTTCCAGATATCAGACATTTAGTGTAGTCAAATGTTGTAGATTTCATTTACATACAGGAAGAGTTTAACCTCGTGGTCAATAGTTTTGCTACTACATCTAAAACAAGTTGTAATTCCTCCAAAATTAGCACTGCTGGTACTGTGGCAGGTCATTTTGTAAGATCTTCTTAACTAAATTTTCAGGGAAAATAAAGGAAGGCATCCGTTGCCTTCCCAACAAAAAGTTCTCAAACCAACTTTCTTTTAGTCTCATATCCTTGCAACCCAGTCCAGAACTCCAACACTTCATGTGTTATGCTTTCTAAAAGGCAGGAAGTAAACTAAAGCACACAATTTATTTTCAACTATAAGATCAATTTAGTCTGTCTTTGCATTTTCCAGTCTAGTTGCCAAAAAATTGTGGTGTTGTCAGGCTAAATCGACCTAGGATCACAAATTCAATCTGAATGACAAATAAAGAAATCCTAAGGTTCAAATACAGATACGTATCTGATAACTATAAAATTTGGATCAGAAATCAGATTCATGCACGTTATCAGGTAACATTGGGTCCATATCCAAAAATTAAAGATAACCAAAATTTTGATGCAGTTTTTGGGTTACCGGACTACATTGACACAATAACTGCAAAACACAAGAAACAACATAGTTCTGAAGAAAAAGGAATGAAAATGTGCAGATAATTTCAACTTTCAAGTATATATCATATTCAGTGTGGGGAACTTCTTACACCAGCATAGCATCCTCAACTGTGGCAGCAAGAGGAGAAACAACTTCAACAGTTCCACAATCGCATAATGACCTATACAAAAGTCACAAATATTCAAGTACACAATCTTTCACAAGGGTTGTTGGACTGATATGTGATAAATAGAAAAACTTGGAGGCAACAATATATAAAAACATCTTAGTTAAATTTGATCTTCTGTTAGTAGAAAACATAAAATGTTTAGTAATCTAAGAATTTGACTTTGGCACTTAGATTCTTAGCAGAAGGAAAGTATAATGATTTTTAACTAAGAACTTCAGCAGGAATAATATATAGTTTCCAGTTCCATCCACAAAATCTTTAATGATGAAGTTATGATATTAAATAACTAGATGGAGGGGTCCAAAAAAGTAATACCCTGTCATGTCTGTTCGTGCAAATGTTGTCTTCAGTCCCACAATGCCACAAAGTGAAGACGGAATTCTAACTGAACCTGCTTTCAGAAAATAAATGAATCTGAATATGTGCAAGCATTCTGAAACATTAGTATCTAACAACTCAAAGAATACATTCACACAACCTCCACCATCTGTCCCTACTGCTGCGGAACATATTCCAGATGCAACAAGTGCTGCAGGACCAGAGGAAGACCCACCTGTGTATCTTTCAAATGAATATGGATTTCTTGCCGTTCTATACAAAATAGAATATAAATTAGCATATTAACAATAAGACTAAGAGAGAGAGCAGAAAGGGAAAAAAATGGATGACATATGTATAAAATTTCTGAGGGACAAACCCACAACCACAACCACAAGGACTGACACCAACTTATGGTGCATAAAATAAGGAAACTTTGGGATTCAAGACAGAAAAGTATACTAAAGTCACTAATCAGCTTAGTTATAAAATGTGTTAAGAATTTGAGTTCCTACCCACTAGAAAATTTAGTAAAACTTAAAGAGTTCATAAACATGAAGGATGACAAAAAACAATGGGTCATGCTACTTAGAACTGACTTTGCCAATATTTCGGTGGTTAATTGTTCTACTACCAAGAGTCAATTTGAGATCATTTATGGTCATGTTCCATCTCATTATCTAATCCTTGTTACTCTACTTGAATCATCATTATCAAGCAAAAAAAGGAGAAGATTTTGTGATCACCATGGTGAAGATTCATGAAGAAGAAATTAGAAGCCATTCAACTCATTCCTAAAGTCGTTAAGGAGCTGTAGAATCTATCACTTCAGCATCATCATATAAAGATCTTTAAAGAAGGAGATTTTGTATGGGTTATTCTTAAAATGGAGTGTTTTCCAATCAAGAGCCTATAACAAACTTATAGAAAAGAAGAGTGATCCTTCTTGAGTTCTCGAGAGAATCAATGGTAATGCCTACAAGTTAAAGTTTCCACCATGTCTCGATACTCAACCAAGGTTGTCAAATTCACTTTCCTACCTAGGATTATAAAGGAGACTCGGATCATAGGATAGGATCGTAAGATCATGAGATCCTACGATTTATAAAAAATTAATCATAAGATACATATACCTATACCAATTTATAAATATTTTTTTTAAGATTTAATAACAATAAGGCTCACTTCTTAGAGTTTCCACACCTAACTCAACCCCTCTACTCTTTTTTAGGCGAAAAGCACTTCAACTGAAGGAAGCAATCTTTATTTGATGTAGAACCGAGAGGAAAATGTGCAATAGAGTTCTTAGATGGATCCTTAAAGATAAGAATTCCTGCCTTCAAGCCTTAGTCTAAGCAATTCGGTTTTGTATTCTATTATTTTATTTATTAGATTTACTTTATCTTTTTAGAATTTGATCTTAAAATCCAAGAAAGTAGCTAAAAGAACCCTAAAATAATGTGTTTTTTCTATTTTTTATCTGATTTTCAAATATCGATTCATACCAATGTACTGACGCCAAGGACACTAATACAGATTGATACATATTGGTCCGACCTCAAATTGATATAGGGGTTCAATACAATATTGCAATCCTTACTTGCTACTCTACTTGAATCACCTATCGAGCAAAAAGGAGAAGATTTTGCAATCACAATGGGAAATATTCACAAAAAAGTAAAGAAATTAGTAAGCAGTAATCAAGTTTACAAAGAAAATTTCAACAAACATCATCATATCCTTGAAGGAAATCTTGTATGGGTTTTTCTAAAAGGGGTATTTCCCAACAAGAGCTTATAACAAACTTAAAAGAAGAAGATTGGTCCTTGTCGAGTTCTCAAGAGAATCAATGATCGCATTCACAAAATAAAGCTTCCACCTGGTATTCATTCTCACTCAAGATTCAACATTCGAGACTTATCAATTTAGCATGGTAACAATGGTAGCAACAAGAATTATGCAACCACCATGCCATCAATCCTGGCACATGCCAACATGCGTGTCAATTATGTGTCCTCTATACGCATGGAACAGCAGACACCATTTGTTGGAATGTATATATGGACATGATTTTTACTCTATGGACAAATAAGTATTCTTCAATATGAAAGCATAAAAATTCAGTTCAGAGAAAACAAAACAACAAAATGATCTCACCATTTTGAAATACAAAGACAACACCAGGAACAAATCACATTATGCAAAAATTATATCCCCATTAATTATCTTTCACTAAGCATAACAAATTCCCCTGTAACTACAATGTGATTTAAATTTATTAACAATGCCTACTCAAACATGGGATTCTTAACCATATCAAAGAATTAAATCCAGATGTAATTCCCTTTAAACCCAAAAGTAACATCCTTGATGACAAGTATTACAACTAGAATGCTCAGTAAATTCCTAAATTTTGGTTCCAAATGAACAAAAATATTCAAGCTACATTTCTGCAAAAGAAGCTGAATTTCCAGTTATGGGAGAACAATATGACACCAAACTTCTAAATAATAATATTGTGATATCAAACTGGCACAGTGCTGTGAATATAGTCAATATACTGTGATATATGAAGCCATCTTTGCCACAACCAATAGCATTAGAGCAATAAATACCCATAATTGGGATTGTTCCCAGTTGTTCCAAGGCCCAGCTCATGCATGTTCGCTTTTCCTACAAGTATCACACCACAACTTCGTAATCTAGAAACACATACCGCATCTTGCTTGACAGTGCGAACCTCGTGAAACCATGTTGTAGCACCTGAATGTGAAGCATTCGACAAATAAATGCATCTCTAAAGATTTAATAAACAAATAAGTAAAAACTTGCCAATCTGACCTTTAGTTGGGTGTGGATAGCAGTCTATATCATCTTTAATGGCAATAAAGACACCATCTATGATGGATAAGGGATTTCCTGCATGTTCCACATTAAGTCTCTTCTACAACCAGAGAATTCATGGGAGATAAGAGTTCAACACTCTAAGAAGATGTATGCATTAGTGTCACCTGCTCTAAATCTTTCTGTGGAATCTGCAGCTTGCTTTCTCACTTCATCTGCATTAAAAGAGATCAGAAGTGGCACAGGTGGCTTCTTGCCATTAAATTCATCCACAGCAGAAATGATGCGCTCTGCAACCTAGATTTCATGCAAGTTGAGTCCATGATGGACTGTCCACCCATCTAAATAAAACAGTAAAATTTCAAAATCTCTTAGCAACTTACAATTAATGGAGTTGTGATATCAGACCGATAAGCATGTGCATAATCACGAATTGTCCAATACAAAAAATTAGAAGGGCGGTCAGGATTCCAGTGGCGAGAGGGATCATATAATGGAAGGCACTCCATGGCTGCCTCAAGACGAGCAATAGGATGTCTGTCTTCATCCAAGACAACTACACCTGTCTCTGGGTCTGAAATTTATCACATTCAGAACTCAATCATTTATCTGGGCGAAGTCACATGGGTAATGAGGCAGATATCAAGCATAATTTGCCTATTACAGCCATTACTTCTGTAGTTTTCAGTCTATTGAACACTAAAAGGTACAGTAACTATATTAACCATGTTGCTTTCCAGCAGCTCACTTGAATACTATGAAACCATAGGATACAAACTAGAAAAATAACCTATTAATTGCATGATATGAGAGTAGAGTGCCAATCATCTTTTAGCATGAATAAGCTTAGGAAAACGATGAGTCCTTTTTTATCATAAAGGAAAAGATAGGCACTTAGCAATAATTTCCATCTGAAAATTTTACAAGAGCACCTTGAGGTGGGAACTCAGGCCGAAACATTGGTCGCTCGGGAATCACAGTATTCCTCAACATCTGCTTAACAAAACGAGCAATGTCCAAATTAGTAATATCTCTCTCTTTTCTTTTTTCCTTTTTATACTACAGAGATGAACGAAAAAGGTGCGAGCGATGTTGCATCAAAAAATTGGTGGATACAGAAAGATACGAACCTCGGTGACTCCATTCTTGCGCTTCAAGAAAGACGTGATGAGAGAACCAATAAGCGGGGCTTCCATCAGCCAAGTGAAAAGCATAAATCCAAAGCCAGTCAAATGTGGAGCTGCGAGCCACCCAACAATAAAATCACAAGAAGATAAATAAACGATAGATCACATAATCACCATCGGGAAATCGACCGTGACGGTGGAAGAGATCGAGGTAAGTATTTAAAACCTTGTATGTGTTGCGGCGTGTATTTGATGTTGGAGATATCGACCTCCTCCACCGGCAACATCTCGCGCTTCTTCCGATGCATCTCCGGGAGCCCTTCTTCTTCCACCTCTTGACTGGCAGTAGAGAACAGATTAAATGAGATGAGACAGGAGGCAGTTGAGAACAGATTAAATGAGATTAGGCAGGAGGCAGTTGACAACCGATAAGATAGAGATGAAGATCCGACGGACGGATGCGGGCCGGAGGAGAGGAAAGACGAGGAACCGACGGATAAGAATTTTAACTTATATGTGCGACAAAAGGTTTTTTTAACGATAAAAGCTATGTATTAACTCAAAACACGATTACAGCTAACAGTTTACTCATCCAAGCATAAAATAAAAGATTAGGATCCCGACCCTTCATAGACATTTTAATAAAAATAATAAACCAGTGAGAACAGTAATTGATTTCTTTAAAAATTTGAGTCACCCTCTCCTTTATGAACAGATTGAGTAGAACAAAAATATCACAAGAGTAGACTAAGAAAGAAACCAAGAAGAAGACTTCCTTATTAATAGCTTCTACAATCCACTCGATGTCTATCTCAATTATGAGACTATTTACACCTGGACAGTAGCCTTCACCCCTCTTTCGATCGTCAAAAGTTAATTAGCCGTCCCAGTGGTTGGGATGCCACGGTCTGCAGTCAAATATTATAGTGGCTTTTGGCTGACTTTATCGTTGTGACAGCGTTGAGAATTGATGCAGCATTGGTTTGTCCACTATGAATATTAAAACAACCCAAGATTAAAAAATATATATTCCTCTATCCAAAATTTACGAAAGAGGACAAATATGCCCTTACCCATTATGGATTATAATATAATTTTGATGAATTGTATCTGATCTATTTTTTCTTAATTTAATCGGTTTTTTCTAAGAAAAACCTACAACAGTTTTTGTCTTATTCAATCCGGTTCGTCTTAATATTCTTTCCACTTTTCATCTTTCTTCGTGCACCTCTAGCCTCTATCATAAAAAGTTATCATCCCTTTACACTTTCTTTTTTCTTTATTCTCTTCCCAATTTATGATCACTCCACCCCACTTATTTGCTCCATCTCCTCTTTCCTCATCTCTTCTATGAAAAAAACGTAAATCACCTTGTACCGAATATAATAACAATTTAGGAGCATATCGGGTGACAAAATAATCAAATTTTAATCATTATCAATTTGTATCGATCGATAATAATCAATTTTTTATCAAAATCAATCAAGGCCCAAAATTAAATTAGTTCCAACGGTTAATTTGACCATTGGATCTATTTGAATGCATATTTAACCTTTTAACACTTTTAATTTGACCATTAGATCTCTCATTCTCATAAATTCTTTCTCTTATTTAATATCAACTAAAGAACAATTCAAAATATATTACAAATATACTCATCAATGTCCAAAAAAAATTTACAATCCCTTCCTTATTTGAATATTTTTAATCAAAAAATTAAAATTTATATTTTGTCTAATTAATATATCATATTTTATGTTTTTTTCTGTAGTCCCCAGCCCATTCTTTCTTTTTTTCCTTCTTCTCCTTCTATATCCTCACCCCTTCTCCTTTCTTCTTTCTCCTCCTTTCTTTCTTGGTTTCCCCTTCACTTATTATTTTTATTTTATTTTTTTCTTGGTTTCCACTTAAAAAATCATAAAATCATTCAAATATATTAAAAAAAACTAGAATGGGTGTTAGTATCCTATTTGATGATAAATGTGAAAGTTTTGCATGGTTTGTAGGAACTTAACGAGGTCAAATTTGGGTAAAAATAGTCCAAAAATCCTACAAATATTGAAAAATATTGTAATAGAAATAATTATATAATGTACCAAATTTAATATTATAGTAGAGCAGTATTGTAAAAGTTTAAGATAGTTTGAAGGAACTTCATCTTATTACACTCAAAAATAAATTAAAATATTTTCGATTACAAAATTCACATTAAGATGTGTTAATTTTAAAAAATAATAGCCCTAGAAGTTCCTAAAATAGGAAAAATACTCTAAAAGGACCATTAGTATAATAGCTGAGAATTAATTTGAAAGTTTAAGATGGTCAGAAATAAATTCATCTAGCTATACTTGAAAATAAATTAAAATACATTCATTTACAAAATTTATCCAAAAACACTATTTTTGAAAATTAATAGTCCTAAAATTCTTCAAAAATAGAAAAAAATATAATGAATGAAGATTTTCAACCATTACTAGAAATCAAATTACCTTAATTGATGTGTTACTTTATTTGATTTTTTAATTTCCTTATTTGTGAAATATGATTAAGGAAATGAACTAAATTGGTTTCCTTAGTCATATGTGCGAATTTAGTCAATAATATAAATAATTAAATAATTTTAAAAATATTAATTGATTTCTTTCCTAATGAGTGATGTGATGTTTAAGAAATAGTTATTTTGAATTATATTTTTGTGTATAAAAATAATTAAAAATAAAAATTAAAGTATTTTTATATTAAATTAATTGGTTCCAAATGAACAAAAATATTCAAGCTACATTTCTGCAAAAGAAGCTGAATTTCCAGTTATGGGAGAACAATATGACACCAAACTTCTAAATAATAATATTGTGATATCAAACTGGCACAGTGCTGTGAATATAGTCAATATACTGTGATATATGAAGCCATCTTTGCCACAACCAATAGCATTAGAGCAATAAATACCCATAATTGGGATTGTTCCCAGTTGTTCCAAGGCCCAGCTCATGCATGTTCGCTTTTCCTACAAGTATCACACCACAACTTCGTAATCTAGAAACACATACCGCATCTTGCTTGACAGTGCGAACCTCGTGAAACCATGTTGTAGCACCTGAATGTGAAGCATTCGACAAATAAATGCATCTCTAAAGATTTAATAAACAAATAAGTAAAAACTTGCCAATCTGACCTTTAGTTGGGTGTGGATAGCAGTCTATATCATCTTTAATGGCAATAAAGACACCATCTATGATGGATAAGGGATTTCCTGCATGTTCCACATTAAGTCTCTTCTACAACCAGAGAATTCATGGGAGATAAGAGTTCAACACTCTAAGAAGATGTATGCATTAGTGTCACCTGCTCTAAATCTTTCTGTGGAATCTGCAGCTTGCTTTCTCACTTCATCTGCATTAAAAGAGATCAGAAGTGGCACAGGTGGCTTCTTGCCATTAAATTCATCCACAGCAGAAATGATGCGCTCTGCAACCTAGATTTCATGCAAGTTGAGTCCATGATGGACTGTCCACCCATCTAAATAAAACAGTAAAATTTCAAAATCTCTTAGCAACTTACAATTAATGGAGTTGTGATATCAGACCGATAAGCATGTGCATAATCACGAATTGTCCAATACAAAAAATTAGAAGGGCGGTCAGGATTCCAGTGGCGAGAGGGATCATATAATGGAAGGCACTCCATGGCTGCCTCAAGACGAGCAATAGGATGTCTGTCTTCATCCAAGACAACTACACCTGTCTCTGGGTCTGAAATTTATCACATTCAGAACTCAATCATTTATCTGGGCGAAGTCACATGGGTAATGAGGCAGATATCAAGCATAATTTGCCTATTACAGCCATTACTTCTGTAGTTTTCAGTCTATTGAACACTAAAAGGTACAGTAACTATATTAACCATGTTGCTTTCCAGCAGCTCACTTGAATACTATGAAACCATAGGATACAAACTAGAAAAATAACCTATTAATTGCATGATATGAGAGTAGAGTGCCAATCATCTTTTAGCATGAATAAGCTTAGGAAAACGATGAGTCCTTTTTTATCATAAAGGAAAAGATAGGCACTTAGCAATAATTTCCATCTGAAAATTTTACAAGAGCACCTTGAGGTGGGAACTCAGGCCGAAACATTGGTCGCTCGGGAATCACAGTATTCCTCAACATCTGCTTAACAAAACGAGCAATGTCCAAATTAGTAATATCTCTCTCTTTTCTTTTTTCCTTTTTATACTACAGAGATGAACGAAAAAGGTGCGAGCGATGTTGCATCAAAAAATTGGTGGATACAGAAAGATACGAACCTCGGTGACTCCATTCTTGCGCTTCAAGAAAGACGTGATGAGAGAACCAATAAGCGGGGCTTCCATCAGCCAAGTGAAAAGCATAAATCCAAAGCCAGTCAAATGTGGAGCTGCGAGCCACCCAACAATAAAATCACAAGAAGATAAATAAACGATAGATCACATAATCACCATCGGGAAATCGACCGTGACGGTGGAAGAGATCGAGGTAAGTATTTAAAACCTTGTATGTGTTGCGGCGTGTATTTGATGTTGGAGATATCGACCTCCTCCACCGGCAACATCTCGCGCTTCTTCCGATGCATCTCCGGGAGCCCTTCTTCTTCCACCTCTTGACTGGCAGTAGAGAACAGATTAAATGAGATGAGACAGGAGGCAGTTGAGAACAGATTAAATGAGATTAGGCAGGAGGCAGTTGACAACCGATAAGATAGAGATGAAGATCCGACGGACGGATGCGGGCCGGAGGAGAGGAAAGACGAGGAACCGACGGATAAGAATTTTAACTTATATGTGCGACAAAAGGTTTTTTTAACGATAAAAGCTATGTATTAACTCAAAACACGATTACAGCTAACAGTTTACTCATCCAAGCATAAAATAAAAGATTAGGATCCCGACCCTTCATAGACATTTTAATAAAAATAATAAACCAGTGAGAACAGTAATTGATTTCTTTAAAAATTTGAGTCACCCTCTCCTTTATGAACAGATTGAGTAGAACAAAAATATCACAAGAGTAGACTAAGAAAGAAACCAAGAAGAAGACTTCCTTATTAATAGCTTCTACAATCCACTCGATGTCTATCTCAATTATGAGACTATTTACACCTGGACAGTAGCCTTCACCCCTCTTTCGATCGTCAAAAGTTAATTAGCCGTCCCAGTGGTTGGGATGCCACGGTCTGCAGTCAAATATTATAGTGGCTTTTGGCTGACTTTATCGTTGTGACAGCGTTGAGAATTGATGCAGCATTGGTTTGTCCACTATGAATATTAAAACAACCCAAGATTAAAAAATATATATTCCTCTATCCAAAATTTACGAAAGAGGACAAATATGCCCTTACCCATTATGGATTATAATATAATTTTGATGAATTGTATCTGATCTATTTTTTCTTAATTTAATCGGTTTTTTCTAAGAAAAACCTACAACAGTTTTTGTCTTATTCAAACCGGTTCGTCTTAATATTCTTTCCACATTTCATCTATCCTCTATCATAAAAAGTTATCATCCCTTTACACTTTCTTTTTTCTTTATTCTCTTCCCAATTTATGATCACTCCACCCCACTTATTTGCTCCATCTCCTCTTTCCTCATCTCTTATGAAAAAAACGTAAATCACCTTGTACCGAATATAATAACAATTTAGGAGCATATCGGGTGACAAAATAATCAAATTTTAATCATTATCAATTTGTATCGATCGATAATAATCAATTTTTTATCAAAATCAATCAAGGCCCAAAATTAAATTAGTTCCAATGGTTAATTTGACCATTGGATCTATTTGAATGCATATTTAACCTTTTAACACTTTTAATTTGACCATTAGATCTCTCATTCTCATAAATTCTTTCTCTTATTTAATATCAACTAAAGAACAATTCAAAATATATTACAAATATACTCATCAATGTCCAAAAAAAATTTACAATCCCTTCCTTATTTGAATATTTTTAATCAAAAAATTAAAATTTATATTTTGTCTAATTAATATATCCTATTATATGTTTTTTTCTGTAGTCCCCAGCCCATTCTTTCTTTTTTTCCTTCTTCTCCTTCTATATCCTCACCCCTTCTCCTTTCTTCTTTCTCCTCCTTTCTTTCTTGGTTTCCCCTTCACTTATTATTTTTATTTTATTTTTTTCTTGGTTTCCACTTAAAAAATCATAAAATCATTCAAATATATTAAAAAAAACTAGAATGGGTGTTAGTATCCTATTTGATGATAAATGTGAAAGTTTTGCATGGTTTGTAGGAACTTAACGAGGTCAAATTTGGGTAAAAATAGTCCAAAAATCCTACAAATATTGAAAAATATTGTAATAGAAATAATTATATAATGTACCAAATTTAATATTATAGTAGAGCAGTATTGTAAAAGTTTAAGATAGTTTGAAGGAACTTCATCTTATTACACTCAAAAATAAATTAAAATATTTTCGATTACAAAATTCACATTAAGATGTGTTAATTTTAAAAAATAATAGCCCTAGAAGTTCCTAAAATAGGAAAAATACTCTAAAAGGACCATTAGTATAATAGCTGAGAATTAATTTGAAAGTTTAAGATGGTCAGAAATAAATTCATCTAGCTATACTTGAAAATAAATTAAAATACATTCATTTACAAAATTTATCCAAAAACACTATTTTTGAAAATTAATAGTCCTAAAATTCTTCAAAAATAGAAAAAAATATAATGAATGAAGATTTTCAACCATTACTAGAAATCAAATTACCTTAATTGATGTGTTACTTTATTTGATTTTTTAATTTCCTTATTTGTGAAATATGATTAAGGAAATGAACTAAATTGGTTTCCTTAGTCATATGTGCGAATTTAGTCAATAATATAAATAATTAAATAATTTTAAAAATATTAATTGATTTCTTTCCTAATGAGTGATGTGATGTTTAAGAAATAGTTATTTTGAATTATATTTTTGTGTATAAAAATAATTAAAAATAAAAATTAAAGTATTTTTATATTAAATTAAAATAAAAAAAATTATATATATATATATATATATATATATATATGTAAAGAGAGCTCTTTCTTTCTTATTCTTCATCAAGGATTCAAGAGAAAATCCCACCAAGGAGAGGATCCTTAATTGATTGAACTGGATCATATGTTTAGATTTCCAATCAATTTGATTAATTTAAGCTCATTTGAGATAATTAAAATTAATCAAATCTAAATCGGATTAGTTTATGATAATAAGTATTATAGGTTGGTTCAATTAAATCTTAGTTGAATTAAGTTAAGTTGATGAAGGGCTACTGCAAGATCATGTTTTTATGATTTGATAAACTTAAAAGTTTTATTTGAATGTATGATTTATAGAATGATTAGTAGTTTTTTATTATTTTTAAATCTAAATTAATAATATTGATATGATTATTATCATATAGTATATGTGACTATGCTGAGTAGTCCATATTAGAAATATACCTTATGAAATGAGCTATGGGCCAATTATAATGCAAAACTACTAATGAACATAATTTATGTCATATATTAAGTATGTGTTAAATCTTAGATTTTGATAATGAAGTCAATTGTAATTTGTTTGATCTAATCTATATGTTGAGAAAAGTATGCAGGATTAACTACGATAACAGTAAGACATAAAACAGGTGTTGTGCCGAGTCAAGATTGAGATCTCATTGGGAGTTCGAGAGTGCATCGGAAGTCTGGACGTTCGTCGGAAGTTCTGCCGGAACCAACCGAGAAGTCCAGGAGCTTGCCAAAAAAGCTCGTCGGAGCTCGGCAAGAAGATCATCGTAAAGTCCGAGAGCTTGCCGAGAGTTTATCAGATATTTGCCGGAAGTACGTCGGAAGCTTGCCGGAAGAGCAATTGGCGCACTAGAATAAGAAG
>LVTN01000852.1:112561-123733 GCA_001649415.1 Musa itinerans | reverse complement strand
CGAGCTCCCGGTGTCGACCATGATCCTTCTCACCTGTGCGTTGGCGATCCGGGCCGATATTACGAGCGCGTCGTCGTGCTCGGGTTGTCTGGATACCCCGGTCGAGAAAGTGATCACGGGCTCGGTCCCGTGCGTTGTGGTTCCGGTCGAGGCGGCCCTGGCGTACGCCTTTCTCCCCGCCATGGAGCCTCCGTCGGATGCAGGTCCACCAGCTATTACATCGACGTGTCACTCGACGGGACCCTCCGGGCGCGGCGATAGTTCCTTGTCGGGCCGAAGGTACTGGCCAAGGTGCCCTTTGCGGATAAGCTCCTCGATTTGCCTTTTTAATTCGCGACACTGTTCAGTGTCGTGCCTATGCTGTCGGTGGAAACGACAGTATTTTGACTGGTCCGCGAGTTCTTGGGTGAGGATTTTTGAGGAGTCCTCTCTCCTTTATGTGGAGAAATATTTCCGTGCGGGATGAGTTCAAGGCGGGGAGAGGGGGCCTTGTTGGCAGGTCGGAGTGGTCCAACCTACGCCGGGAAACGGCGGGCTGCTGCTGTCGGGGCTGCTCCGACTTGACCCTCTTGTGCTCTTCACGCCTTAGGCTCGGAAAATTGCAGAGTTGTTGGTTTCGAAGGAGAATGCCGAGTCCATAAAGGAGGGTGGTGGTGGTGGTGGTGAAGATGGAGAGGAATCCAATGACCCGAAGAAGAAGAACAAGAAGAAGAAGAAGAAGAAGAACAAGGAAGGAGACGCGAGTGAAGAGAAGAAAGAAGATGGCGGTGAGGGAGGGGGAGTTGAAGCACAGAACCGGCAAGCTCTTCCAATGCAGCAGCAGCCGATGATGATCGACGGTGAAGTCGGTAACATCGAAGCATACATGCTGCTGCCTCACCTCGTCGGAGAGCCATTTTGGACTATGTTCACCGACGACAACCCCAACAAATGCTCAATAATGTGAGGAGGTATTTTTATATTATATGTAGATATGAATTATTTAATGTTAATGTTGGTGGAACATTTGACATGATTTTGTTAGAAAGTTATTGATGTCACTATGGATATTCTTTTGCTAAAGTAATCAATGATCCAAGGATTGAATGTTCTTTGACACCAAATAATCGAAATATTATTTGTTTTTATTTTCATTGATCCATTTAGCTCATTGAACATAACATGCTATTATTACAAATGATCGATATAATTAAAGATGTTCTTCTCCTATAATGTAAATCCATTTTATAGTTGGAAATTGTATCCTACATCACCTTATAATTGTATCCTACTCTTTTGATTTAATATATATGTTTTTCTTTATCTCTCGACCTATGTCACATTCCTTGATATCAATCATATAAATATATAAATATATTAGAATTGAACATCCGATTTTGATGTTCCTTCGAGGTGGCTATCTCAAGGCAAATATCTCACAACTCAAAAGTCATATGTAGAATTAGTAATAGGGGTATGTCTTGCAAAAATCATTTAAGTTAATGAGAGATTCAAAGTGAGAATCCAAAAGAGCTTCAAATTCGAAATGAAATGTTTCTCTTACCTAATCAAAACGCTAATTCTGACTAATATTTAGTTTAACATTCCAACACAATCAGTTTTATTCAACTCGAATCGATAAAAGAAGATCAATAGATCATCTAATATTAAAATGACTCGATCTAAACTTTTGTTTGTTTCAACATCCTCGATTGGCCTCTTCTTGTATAAAAGATCACTATCAAGTGCTTAAATTGGTATTCTCATGTCACTCAGCTTCATATTTGATTGGGATCCAAGATTTACAACTGAGATCTACTGCAACATTCTACCCCAAATAGATGGATTTAGGTGACGGTTAAATGAACATTTACATATAATTGAATTTGCTTACGATAATTATCATTCCAATATTCAAATGACTAGGAAGCTCTTTACCGAAGAACATATCGATAACTATCTTATTAGGATGACATTGGAGAATAGAAGCTTCATCGATCAAAGTTAATTTAGAGAGATGCATAATATATTGTCTAAGCAATGTAGATATCTATTCACGTTACCTCGATAAAAGAAGAAATAGAGAAAATCTAAAAAGAAAAATTCGTGATCTTGAGTTTTTATTTGTTTCTCGAACAAAAACATTATGAGATTAGGATAAAAAAGAAAATTTTGTGTGCGAGTATGTTCTTAGAGATAAGGTGATACCTTTGAGTGAAAGTCCCTCGTAACTTCATAAAAAATTTCGAACTAAATTTCAAAAGGAGCAAGAAAATGTAATCCTTTTAATGTTCTCTTAATTTGAAAATTTATAAATGGTACACACCTCATTACTTTCTAATCTTGTGTGCCCCGATATGGAATGCATCTCATTGTACATTATTTATTTTGAAAAGGTGAGAATAAATGTAATCCTCTAAAAAATATCCTAATTAATATATATATATATATATATATATATATATATATATATGGTACAAACTGCATTATTTCATAATCTTTCTACCAAGATATGGAATACATCTCATTATCATTTATTTTCTCATAAAAAACAGAAGAGAAAATGTAATTCTTTTTTTAATTTGAAAAACCATAAATGGTACACACAATATTAGTTCCTAGTCTTTTCACACCCCGATATGAAATACATCTTATTGTTTATTATTTATTATTTATTCAGAAAAGAAGGAGAAAAAGTAATCCTCCTAATTTTTTTTTCATAATTTGAAAACCATATATTGCACACACCACATCACTTCTTAGTCTTTCATGGAACACACTTTTCATTCATTTTTTTTTTATTTTCTACTTTTTACATGCCCTAATAAGAAAGAATTTATCTAATTCTTAATAAAAATAAAAAAATAGTATAGAATAAATCCTATCATACCAATTAAGACTCTCCCTCATCCCTTCTATAAATCTAGGTAGATACTCTTTTCTTTTCATCATCAATTTTAAAGGACGAGTACGTCGGAGTTACAATCTTCATGGATCGGTAGGTTTCCCACTTTTATCTTTAGCATGAGTATTAATATTATTTTTTGCTTTTGTCGTAGTTTAATATTTCATAAGCAAAATTAAATTAATTTTATTTTATATTTTAAAAAATAAAACAAAATCATATACCGGTCTTTTCATACTGTAGATTTGATTGTTGTTAATTCCAATCAGGTATAAAATTTCATATCATTATTTAATAATATTTATGTTATAATATAAATCAACTTGATTATAGATCGTTTGTACTTGGATTAAACTGGTTTAGCTTGGATCCAAGATGACTCAACTTAGATTTAGGCGATGAAGTAGGCTCAATCATTTTCTACCTCACGGATTAAAGTGGTTTTACTCATTGTTTTATATCATCACATTTTAGATAGTTGCTTAAAACATAGTTATCAAAACCAAACCAAATCAAACAAAAGAAAAAAAAAAGAGAACCAACACCATATGTTTCACTTATTTGAAACGATTATATTAATAAAATGACAACAAACTCAACCGGGTTTAGTCCATTTTTGAATAACCCGAGCGGGGTTAAATAAAATAAACCTAATTGTAAATAATATTACTTAAACACCCCTAACTTATACATATTTTGTTATTTATTGTAGAGGGCATTGATGTCAATTTAGAACTGAGTCACCTCTCCCCTCTGCCGACTTATCTCTCTCCACCGTTGGTCTCTCTATAGTATCTTTTTCTCTTCACCTCCTCTCTCTCTTTCTCTCTCTGTAATCAATGACTTCATGGCTCGTGTTTCTCATTGTCACCTCTCCTCACTGCCGACTTATCTCTTTCCACCGTTGGTCTCTCTATAGTATCTTTTTCTCTTCACCTCATCTCTCTCTGTAATCAATGACTTCATGGCTCATGTTCCTCATTGTCACCTCTCCCCTCTGCTGACTTATCTCTCTCCACCGTTGATCTCTCTATAGTATATTTTTCTCTTCACCTCCTCTCTTTCTCTCTCTTTGTAATCAATGACTTCATGGCTCGTGTGAGTCATTGTCACCTCTCCCCTCTGTCGACTTATCTCTCTCCACCGTTGGTCTCTCTATAGTATCTTTTTGTTTTCACCTCTTCTCTCTCTCTCTGTAATCAATGACTTCATGGCTCGTATTCCTCATTGTCATATTTATGTAATCAATAACATAAATTTCACTATTAAGTCTCCTCATTGAGTATCTTCAATATTGCCACATGTTATTTAAGTACTAGAATTACATACTCATTTTTTATTTTGTTGAATATTATTAAATGTTATTTAATCAGGATTAAGATTTATGTTCATGATGTTGGTTGATGTTATTGTTTTTATCATATTCTATGTGACTGATGTTTTATGTTCAGTTATTTAAATCGTTCAATTTTTAATTTTTTTGGTATTTTTAGATTTGTGTTATATATAAATTTGAATTATATTATATATTTTTTAAAAATTTACATGCCTCTCCTCCCTTATTCCTCTACATTATCACATCACGAGTACCTTTGAGAACGGAAAATGAGAAGTGAGGGAACAATGGCAACGAGGCCTCATGCCAAGTGGATACTTTTTTTTTTTTTAAGAAATAAGAGACACTCAGCCCTTATAAATTTAAAAAAAAAAGAGTGTTAATTGGAATGAAAATAAAAATAAAAAAACTTTTTTGTGGGGAATTTGCTGAACACCATATCTCACTATATCTGACTATAGATTAACGCTGCAAGAGTAGTCACTGAAGATCCGGTCCAATTCTTGCCAAACCCACCGACCCACCCGGCAGTTCGGTGGGCCCCGTTCAGGTATATATATATATATATATATATATAGTCGTACCGATTCGAAAGAATATTTTCCTACTTTAACAACTTAGCTAAGAGATCCATAAAGGTCTCTGAATGTTGCTTATCCTCTCCTTCGATGTTTGTCTTCGGTCTCATAGGTTTATGAATCGTTTTCGTTGCTCCAAAAAATGCAACCAAGAAGATAAAGAGGCGCGTTCAATGAAGGTAAATTCATCCGATCTTCTTCTTCTTCTTCTTGAATTATGATGTTTCATGGTTTTCTTCATCTTGGTTTCTCTTCTCATTTTTCATTTATAGACATGTGTTCTCAAACTGCACACATGTTGTGATGGGTGCCAAAAGAAAATAAAAAAGGTGCTTCATAAGATCGATGGTATGACATTATACTCGTGAATTACTTGATTCTTCGTATATATACATATATACATACGTATGTCTTGATGTTAAGCTAGGAATTTTCAGGGGTCAATGCTGTCGATCTCGACGTAGAAGAAGGGAAAGTGACTGTCACAGGAAATATTGGAAATCCTACCATTCTAATAAAAAAGCTCCGTGAGGCTAAAAAAATAGTAATGTTGTTGACTGTGAGTGAGGAAGGAGTTGAAGTACAGGACGAGGGTGGCGTGCCATCAACCATCGACCTCCAGGAGAATATTCCAGCAACCCAACCAACGGATATGCATGAGTGCTCAAGATGTGAATGATAATGATGACTGTATTAATGCGGTGAGGGAGGCTGATAGAAGTTTCGTTAAGTATAGTATTTTCAACAGTGATCGATGGTCAATAGTTAGGTTTTGTTGACTTTCTTTGATGCATGGAATGCGTAGCCAATTCAACGATAACATGTCATTTGCAACCCCACCAATTCAACATTAACATGCCATTGAGTGGACCGGTAACCAACATTAATCTTCCTCTTTTGGTAATTTGTGTTAGGAAAATTGATGGATTATGAAAAGGTTTAATCATTCATAAAGATTAGATGAAAGGCTCCAATATTTAATAGATGGAACACAATTATTGTAGGAGAATAGAAGAGGTACTCCTCTTAAAAAAATTTATTTATCAACATCTCTTAATTTCAATCTCTCTATAAATCTTAGGTTACAAACTAATTTTATATATATATATATATATACATAAATATATGGATCAAGTTGGCACTAAGAGGGAGGCGTGAATTAGTACTTTCGTAAAAATTACGTCGAATCGAAAAATTTTGTTTTAATTTAAAAGTGTATCGAAAATATGTTTAACATAAAGAAGAAGGCGTGATGAAGAGGAGTAAGTAGCAATATAAAGAAAAAGCAAAATAGAAATGACAAGGAAGAGATCACACCGGATTTATAGTAGTTCGGTCATCGTGACTTACATTCACTCTCGATTCCTCCCCATCGTGACTTACATCCACTCCCGATTCCTCCCCGTTGAGGTCACCGATGTCCACTAACGGTCTTCCTTCAATGGGCGAAGACCAACCACCCGCTTACAATATCAATGGGCGAAGACCAACCACCCACTTACAATATTTTCTTCTTTTTATGAGTTTAGGAGACAACCCTTACAACCCAATATCACAAAGCTAAAGAAAAAGGGGGAGGACACTTAGCACACTTCCACAACCCAATATTATAAGACTTTTGTTGACAATTTCATTGCTCTTTCATGCAAGAAAGAGTGGGGTATTTATAGGCCCCAATGGCTTTAAAAATGAAGCCAAAAAATGTCTCATCTTGGGTTTATAAGGTACTGGTGGTATCACCTCTCAGTTTGGGTGGGGATTATCGCTTGATAGAGCCTCGGAGATTGGGCTCTTACAGTACTACCGCCTGATAGGGCGGTACCACCGCTTGATAGCAATAACTGTTGGCGATACCATTGCCCAAACCACTTAGGAGGTCGAGCCTCAAGCGGTACCACCGCCCAGTCTGGGCGGTACTACCACATAATGTGGCTCCAAGTGGCTGAATGGGCCATCCAATCGACCTAATTCAAACCTGATAACTGTTGGCGATACCATTGCCCAAACCACTTAGGAGGTCGAGCCTCAAGCGGTACCACCGCCCAATCTAGGCGGTACCACCGCCCAATCTAGGCGGTACCACCACCTAATGTGGCTCCAAGTGGCTGAATGAGCTATCCAATCGACCTAATTCAGACATGTTAAAGGCCTAGTTGGCTCCTAATTAAGTTAGTAGGATTTCTCACAACATAACTCAAATTAAAGTCCTAACTATGATAGTTAAGGCTAAAACAATTACTCTACTTGTAATTTAAGTCATTATGCACGTCAATGGTTTAATCGAACTTTCAGTGAACTTCCGGTAATCTTCCGGCGAGTTTTCGGCGAACTCCCGACGAGCCTCCGGTAAGCTTTCAGCGAACTCTCGGTGAACTTCCGGTGAGCTTTCGGTGCATCGACGATCCTTCGGTGTATCCCCGGATTCGATGCTCGATCATTGACTCCGGCCCAATTTTGATTCTACTTTTATCGTTTTGCCTTTCTTATGATTGTAGTTAGTCCTGTATCATTAATCTTAACACATGGATTATATCATTAATTTACCAATTGATTTCATCATCAAAATCCAAGATTCAATAATCTTTCCCTTTTGATGATGATAATCAATTGATAACAGAGTTAATCTTAACTTCCCCTATTTATATATCATATTGAGATAATGCAAACTTAAATTAAAAAGGAATTATAACCTTTGAATTCAAGTGAAACAATTTCGATTATAGTGATCAAAATCAAAATTTCATACATTGTGCATCATCATAGTTTCAAGTCATCAAAGCATAGCATACACAATTTCATCACTTTATGATAATAAATCAACATCACTTTAGGCATGACCTATATGATATTGAAGCATTCATCACTTTATGCATAATAGCAAAATTAACATCTTTTTGGCATGATATTCATGGTACTAAAGCATTCATATTTTCAATCATTTTGGACATAATATATATGATACTAAAGCACCATTTATCACTTCTTGCATGATACCAAATTTAACATAACATACATGATACTAAAGTATTTTGTTAACCATTCATCACTTCAGGCATGATACCATATTCAACATCATTTTGGCATGATTCCAAACATTCATCATTTCTCCCCCTTTATCATCAACAAAAAGGAGAATTATTTTATAACATACAAGCTAGCAAATTTCATATCATTTTAGAACATGTAAACTAGCAAGTTTTCTTCTCTTTGAAATGTACAAGCTAGTAAGTTTTCTCCTTGAAATGTGTAAGCTAGCAATACTTTCTCCCTCTTTGTTATTGTCAAAAAGAATGAAAGAATATATAGTTCATTTCTCCTTACATCAATTATAAAACTTAAGTTTTACACCACTTTATCCAAGCTACCAAATTTGTGAAATGACAAGTTTAGCAAAGACTTTGCATGATAACTACTTTTGCTTCCTAAAATGGGCAAGCTAGCATTTTTGCTTTAGATGTGTAAGCATTTTTTTATTCTTCTTGAGATGTGCAAGTTTCTTTCTTCTTTTTGTCATAATAAGAAGAAGAATAATAATAATAAGGGAGGAATTCATTCATCATAAGAAAAATCAAGAACCAAATCCATGAAAGGATTTGAACCAAATCAAATCCATAAAAAAAATAAGTTTTATTGAATCAAGCTTCTAGTTTTGCAAAGGGAAATGATTCATCAAAATGTGCATACTAAAAATTCATGAATCAAATCTATTTTCTTATAAATAGAAAGATTCATAGGAAATGATTATTGCATAAAAGATCAAGTATAGCAAAAATCCATAAATTTCTTGGAAGACTAAGAGACAAGTGCATGACCTAAGAGTTGACATATTCCGGGTGTGTTTTTTCTATCTATTTGATAACCAGCAAAATTAGCATCGGCATAAGCAATCAATTCAAGAATTTTAATTTTTGGATACCATAATCCTAAATTAGGAGTTCCTTTTAGGTATCTAAAAATCTTTTTAACAGTTTTTAAGTAAGATTTCTTGAGATTAGATTGAAATCTAACACATAGTCTAATGCTAAACATAATATCAGGTCTAGTTACTATGAGGGATAATAAACTACTTATCATACCCTTATAAGTCTTTTGATCAAAATATTCTCTATTAATGTCCATATCTAATTTTGTAGAAATACTCATTCGTATATTAATAGATTTAGCACTATCCATATTAAATCATTTTAATAAATCTAAAGTATACTTAGTTTGACGAATAAAAATTCTATCACTTAATTATTTAATTTATAATCCTAAGAAAAAAATTAATTTACCCATTAAGCTTATTTCAAACTCTTTACTCATACTTTTGACAAATGATTCATACAAATATTTATTTAAAAAATAAAAAATGATATCATCAACATAAATTTGGATAATGGAAATATTATTTTTAAAATATTTAATAAACAATGTAGTATCGACCTTGTATTTCATAAAATTATTTTGAATAAGGAAAGAACTAAGCCTCTCATGCCAAGTCCTAGGGACTTGTTTTAATCCATAGAGACCTTTAGACAACTTAAACACACGATTCATAAAAATTGCATTCTTAAATCCAGGTGGTTGTTTAACATAAACTTATTTAGAAATAAAATATAGACAACTTAAACACACGATTCATAAAAATTACATTCTTAAATCCAAGTGGTTGTTTAACATAAACTTATTCAGAAATAAAACTATTAATAAAAGCACTTTTAACATCCATTTGAAATAACTTAAAATTATTACAACTAGCATTGGTAAAGAGAATCCTTATGGCTTCAAGTCTAGCCATAGGAGCGAAGGTTTCTTCATAATAGATACATTTTTCTTGGTTAAAACTCTTGGCCACTAATCTAGCCTTGTACGATACCAAGTTCATCTTACTTGTTTCTAAAGACTCATTTGGTACAAATTACCAAATGGTCACTAGGTCTAGGAACAAGCTTTCACACCTCATCTCTCTCAAATTGATTTAATTCTCATGCATTCCAAAGACCTATGAATCATTTTTTAGGGCTTCATTAATGCATTTAGGTTCAATCTTAGATAAAAAGGCTACATTCACATAAAAATATTTAAAAGAAGAATGAGTTTGAACCCATTTTGATGTGTCTTCAATGATTAGCTCCTTAGGATAAGTATCTACATACTTCCAATCCTTAGGTAAGAATTCTTTAGAAGAAGATGCATCCAAGTTGCTTGGATGAGGAGAGTGTTCATTCAATTTTAAAGTATTAAAATTAAAATCATCATCAAAATTATTTTTCTTAAGTTCGAAAAGCTCATTAAAAATAACATGAATATATTCCTCTATAACCAAAGTTCTTTTATTAAAGACACGAAAAGCTTTAGACATAGACGAATAACCAAGAAAAATGCCTTAATTGGATTTTGCATCAAATTTTCCTAAGACATATTTTTAATTTAAAACAAAATATTTACAATAAAAAACTTTAAAATATGAAATATTGGGTCTTTTATTGTTCCATAATTCATAGGGAGTTTTGGAAAGTAATGGTCTTATGAGAACCTTGTTCATGACATAGCATGTCGTGTTAACTACTTTGGCCTAAAAATATTTGGGTGGGCTATGATCGTTTAACATGGTTCTTGCTATTTCTTGCAAATTCTTATTTTTTTCTTTCAACTATTCTATTTTGTTGTGAATTTCTTGGAGTAGAAAAATTATGGTTGTACCCATTTGACTCACAAAAATTTTAAAAAACATGATTTTAAAATTCACCACCGTGATCACTACAAATAGATGAAATCATAAAATCCTTTTTATTTTGAACAAGTTTACAAAATTTTGAGAAACATTTAAAACAATCACTTTTGTGAGTCAAAAAGTATGTCTAAGTGTATCTACTAAAATTATCAATAATTACAAAGACATATTTACTACCTCCTAGACTTATTATATCAATTCGTCCAAATAAATCCATATGAATCGATTGTATTGGTCTAAAGGTGCTTATTTGATTCTTTGATTTGAAACTACTTTTTATTTGTTTTCCTAGTTGACATGCATCATAAACTTTATCTTTGACAAATTTAATTTTAGGTATACCTCTTACTAGTTCTTTAGTTATAATTTGTGAAATTAGTTTCATACTTACATGACTTAATCTTCTATGTCAAAGCCATGCATCTTCATTTAAAATCGAAAAGTAAGTTTCATTATAAAACTAATCAAAATCAATAGTATAGACATTGTTGGTCGGTAAGACAATCGAAGATATATTTATGTATGATATTTCTATATAATTGACTAATGCTTAGAAAGTTAGGCTTTAAATCATCTACTAATAAAATATTTTCAATCAAAAGGTTTGATTTGTTATTTATATTTTTATTTTCAATAATTTTATCTTTATTGTTGTTCT
>LVTN01000852.1:86865-112419 GCA_001649415.1 Musa itinerans | reverse complement strand
TATATATATATATATATATATATATGTTTCAGATTCACAAATTTGGCTATCTCGGCTACCGACTCCCACCGCCATCTGGGTCGAGGTTGAACCCTGCGCCGATTTCGCTTCGAGATGGTCGTTCCCCCTTCTTCCTCCGTCGAGGATGGCCCACCTCCTCCTCCTCCTCCGTGCCCGATCTGCCTCGAACCTATAGACCAAGAAGCCTACTTAGATCGTTGTTTCCGTAAGTCTTCTTTCCCCTCTTTTTTCTCCTCTCACCTTCTCTGACTTCTATCGTCTTCGCGAGTTAGATCTAAATGTCGACCGCGGTACCAATCAAGAACAGTTTTCGTTGGAAGTGTACCTTACGAACATTGCAACATCTTCGAGTAATCGGTTTTCCTCCTATCAAACGCTAGGGGAAATATCTTTCATAAAGGTTTATCTATCCGTCCTCGAACAAGTGAGAGATGCATCGCATCTCTAGATAGTTTACGGCCTCAAGTAAAAGATATTCAGTTTTTGGGTGTGCGAAGGCAAATCTAGGAAATCAAGATTATTGTGCCCAACAAGATTGTACCCATCCTTGAACTGACTCTTTGCCATTGTCTGATTCCAATAGAATTGGAATTCCTTGTGAATAGAAGGTTTGTAAAAGCAAAGGTGTCGGGTAGCCTGGAGGTTGTCTTCATAAAGAGGAATTCAGAGTTGACCATGCAATAGTCTGCGAAGAGTGGCTCAAGAAACATGACCTTCTGATGAAAAATGATTTATGAAAGGCAAGATATTCCATATAGACTAAGAAGGGTTGATAGGTGATTGTAAGCGGATGCCAAATGACTGACGGAATAGGAGATTGAAATACAAAGCTAGTTTATACAACACTTCCTTGAGGGTAAATACAAATCTACAGCAAGGACGATTTGAGTACAAGATTGATCCATGTAATAGTCCATCTAGATTTCTGTGGTAAAGACATTTTTGTTTATGGAGAATTGTCACTGAATTTATCTTGGTAAGTCGAACTTCCATGTTTGAAGATAAAGTTCCAAACAATTCTTTTTATTCAATTTTTTATTTGAATAGTATTCTCCTGTGAGACCACACCCAAAGTCTTGGCCCCCATTTATGGGAACTTAATTTTCATTCCATATCACTTACCCATCATACTATTATCAATATGTCTACTGTGAGAGTCCTACTGCAATCTGGTAGACTTATCGGTCCAAGAAGCTTGATAGGATAGGCCTTAAGAGTATGACTCAAAATACTTAAGCCTAATTCACTAGTACTCGGCCCATGTAATCATATATGTGAATCCAATCCATCATCATCTTTTGATGAGACTGTTCATGGTTTACGAATCCTATAATAATCATGTATCTGATTCCCTACCTGTGGATATACATATGTATACCCAGGCTGCAATTCTTTATAGTAGGAAGTTTCACATAATGCATAATTGCAAATAGACTATGTATAATCACAGTAATGTTATGTATAATGGGCTTCATTATTTATGTGTATTTTCCATCCTTAAACAGAAGACTAAATGTGGAACAACTTTAATCTAACGAACAAGAAATTGTACTTTTCATATATGAGGGGCTGAAAATAAAGCAGTCAAAGAAAGGACAATAATTAAGTACTCGTTTTTTTTACTGTCACATCTCGGATTTTTTTTTTAAGATCACATCTTTTCACACATTCAGAGCCAAGTAGAGATGAACATCATTTTATTCATAATTTATAAACATTTATTATAATTTATTTATTCATCAAATCACTAGTGAAAAAGTAAACATAGTGATATTAACTCGATGAATCATCCAAGTGACTACCTAACGGTAGAGGAAGGTTCTCTCTCTACTGGAATCCGATTTAGTACTAATGGGAGGTTGCTCTGAAAATCAAAAACAAAAAAAATTCAGCAGCGTTGAGTAGGAACCCCAAAAGTTAACTCAAAATAAATACATGATAAAAATTCAATCATTCCATTGGCGTATATCAAATACTCGAAGGAGCACTCCCCCAACAGCGGATTGAGGGGCTTTATCTTACGGGATGAGTTTGTATTATCTCAATAGCGAATGATGGCAAACTCATATCGTACTCCCAACAGTGGATGGAGTGGTGTCCCTTACCCGTCAAAGTGGGGACACGTTCCTCCCAACAACGGATGGAGGAACCGTCCAGCCGTCACGTCTGATGGCCCGCTAATTCCCGGAGGTAATCGCCCTACTTGCCCTCGGTAGGAAAATAACATAATCTCATACTGTTATGTCTATATCGGGATGAAACAACACATTTAAAACATCTCTTTCAAATGTCATCAATATCAAATAATGTAAATTAGTTCTCAATTGACTTGAATTCTAGTTCAATCGATCCCATTTAAACTCGATTTACTAGAACCTAACTGAAATGATCTCTAATTCTTATTTAACTGGTCTGGAACCATCCTAGACTAGTATAATTTGGACTAGATTAGGTTTAATTTAGGTTAAACTGACTTGAATAAGTCAAACCAATTCGGAATAACCCTGAATTGATCTAGACTAATCAAGTCTGGTTTAGTTCAATCAACGTTTGGGCTCAAATCTAATAATTACATAATATTGGACTAGGTTAGGCCGACTCATATACTGGTCATGTGTACTGCACATAACTGTGCATGCACCACAGCAGGTTGGGCCAACCTTGGCCGTCATATGCATCACACATGACTGCCCATGTTGGGCTGGGTTGGGTTAGCCTGCGGGCTAGGGCCTGACCCGCAGGTTAGTCCTGGCCTACGGGTTGGGCCTACCTAGTGGGCTGTGGCCTGACCTATGGGTTGGGCATAGTTTGTGGGCTATTCTAACCCTATGCCTATCCAATTTCAATAATATTGAATTATGACAATATATATTCATTAACAATAATACATTAAAACATAACAACAGATTAAAGAATAAGATTGAAAGATAAATTTCAATTCAAGAAAATAATATATTTAATTTAATACAAATTAGAAATCATATTTTCAATACCTATGACATGAATAATTTCAATATGATCTAATCAAATAATAAAATTCTAAATTTTAAAAAGGGATAAAAATTTTTAGATAATATATTATAATCTAACAATAAATTTTAATAATTAAAGGATTAAGAAATAATTTTTTTGAACTACTCA
Organism: Musa itinerans; assembly: GCA_001649415.1. Lineage (NCBI taxonomy): Eukaryota > Viridiplantae > Streptophyta > Magnoliopsida > Zingiberales > Musaceae > Musa > Musa itinerans. The sequence continues at coordinate 109,257 of LVTN01000852.1, read as the reverse complement.
TAGTATATTTTAATCCAGATAAGATTAAAAGGTAAATTGCAATACGAGGAAATAACATTCCTAATCCGAATATAAAAAGTCAAATATCATGTATTCAATACATAAAACATGTATAATTTCAGTGTATTTAAATCTAGAGAAACCTTTAAAGAGGATTGAAGAATCCCTTAAAAACTTTAGATAATATATCTTAATTCAACCATAAGTATTCTGACATTAAAAAATTGATAAATATTTTCAAACTAAAAAAAATTCAATATTTAAGGAATCGAAATAAAAACTTTTATTTTCAAGAAAGATAGAGAAACCTACCTCTCGTTAGCAGGGTGTAACTCCTTATTCCTCTTGCTGTTGGGCCCGGTTAGGTGAGGAACGAAGGAGAGAAATCCCTCCTCTTAAAGAGGAGGAGGTGAGCCTCCATTAAAGGAAATTTATCTTAATTTTCGTATTTATTTAATGTGAATTATTTTTATTTAATATACTAACAAATGTGATATTATCCTATTTGGAATTCTTAAGAGTCATTTCCTAATTCGCAATGGCAAACAAGGAAACAAGATTAATATTTTCTAAATTACAATAGTAAGGAAATAAAAATTGATTCATAAATTAAATATTTGATTTGATTACATTTACTTTCTAGACACTTTTTGTCTTTTTTTTATTTTACATTTTTGCATCTATTTTTTCTAGATTGAAGGACATTTCCACATGGATGCATTTATGTAACTTGATGAAAGTAAGATCTTGGTCCAGAGATGAGATAACTGTTATTGATTTTAGACCTAAAGTCTATGAGGGTTTTAGGTCCATGGTAATGTGTGCCAATGTTCATGTGAAAAATTAACAAACGGTGGGATAGGAGGAAATAAGGTAAGAGAAGCAAACATTGGTTTGGGTTCTTCTCGTCTCACTTTCCTTTTTTTTCCTCTTCATTTGTTATGAGTAGAGCAGATTTAACAAAACACTGACTATATATATTTCTCTAATATATTTTTGTTAGTGTCCTGAGTAGTACACAAATGTTACAAACTGATATTTGTACTACAAATGGTTCTTGTATTGATATAATTGTACCTAGTAATCCTGAAGTTTGTTACTCGCCAAGTACATGCCTACAGATCTATATGGTCTTTAACCATTTAAAGATTGTGAAATTCCACAAGCAGCAAAAGTTGCAAACTGTTTGATGGAAATTATCGTGAAGGTTGACTTCAAATTAGGTCAAGGTGATGGAGGACCTTTGGTCATGCTCAAGGAGACTTCCTCTTTAATTATCAACAGCTGTAGTTGGTTCAATAACTTAAAGACACTTTGAGTGGGATGGTCTCTTTTGTATTACCAACAAATCGTAGATCCCAACTATTTAGTATTGTCTACTTGAATGTTTTCTTTGCCATTAAACTCTGACTGAGGACAATATGAATAGCATTCTCACTTTTATAACACGCTATAGATCCCAACCATTTGGGTTTTGCAACATGGATTCTTTTTTACCCTTGTGCATCCATTAGCATGATCACCTTTGTGGTATGACTAAACTAACAGTCTTTCTTCCACGAGAACTTTCTTTCTTTGTTAGCTTAGATAAATTTGACTCTAAGAAAATTAAGCATTTCTCCTAGAGTTACCTGTGTTTCAAGTATTTGTGGCTTGTAATACTTGTTATGTTTCAATTTTTTGGATGTATTTGACTTATTAATAGTATGCAAATATCTATAAAAATATTCATAATCGGGAGAAAAAAATTGAATGTCTTATAGTTAGCATTCTTGTAAGTAAACACTGTTTTAGGATGTCATAGAAGATATTCTCAATGATATTCCTGCTATGATATTTTTAGAAGATTAACAGTTAAGATGATGGATCATTGGTATGCATAATTCTTATTCTTCTATATGATGTGTCACTTTTCACTATTCACTTACAGATGCATTTTGCTATCGGTGTATTTCTCAGTGGATTAGATATGTTGATAGCAAACACATACAATCCGTGACTTCAGTCAAATGCCCTCTTTGCAAGGTGAGCTTATACATCAAGACATTTAATTAATGAAGATTAAGATATTTGCCAGGGAAGAAGTTATATTATTTATATGATTCTTTAAAATTTAGGCAATGTAACATGAGATTACAGTAGAAAGATACAATGAATCTCCAATCTAACTTCATTGATCATAATTATAATAACAATGACCTAGACAACACATCTTAAATCATATATCCATCTTCGTTAAAGGGTATACATTAATAAGAACACTCTTTCTAAAATGTTTTTATTATTTTTTGATAAATATTTTCAGATGAAACTGAGTTTTTAATTATTATTTAAAGAATAAAAGACCTCAATGAAGCATATGGTGACAGCCTTTGGAAACAAAATAAGTTCCTGCTGTACTTACAGAAGTGCAACATATATTTTTGTTTGAGCATGACCAACAAGTAATTAATAGTACGTTAATGATATTATTCTTAAACTTGTTTCAGATATTTCATGTATGAGGTACTTTGTTTTGTTATACACGTTGCAGATTGAGAATTTTTCTATTGTTCATGACTTCAATGGTAAAAGCTTTCAGAGACACTATGTGAATCAAGATTTTGGAAAGAGGTTTGTGGGCTGATCATCTTTCTTTCTCTTCTTGATGGGTACAAGACAAAAGATTCATGATTGATGTTGCTTGTTAGAATATCAGTCCATGAACTTTATAACAAGAATAATAGGAACAACTATTCATAGTTGCCGGTGGTCTTCTATGTGAGTCCTCCGTCACCATTGAGCTTAGCTCACAAGTGTTGTGTTTGTTAATTCTGCAGACATCTTTCAGATGCTCATGATTTTAGAATGAAGTTTTATGTCAGCCAAATAGGTACTTTGCGGGTTATTACTTCCAGTTTCTTTCATTATCTCTTATAATATGAACTGACAAATTTTAGCAGATCATGCAAATGATATGTTCAATGTGGAACAATATTGGAAGCGGCATAAGTATTTCCAGAAAAATATCTGGATTCAAGATTGGCTAAAGAGGGAAGTTCAGACTCTTACTCAGGTATTTGATCATGACTGTCAATTTTTTTTTAATTTTGTTAATTAGGCATCTAAATTTGAATTTTGACTTGTAAATGTTTTTTTACCACCCAGGCATCTATATTTTATGTTCAGAATGATATCCTTTTTTTAATTGGTTCAGAGCTTCTATTGATGAAATATTATTGAACAATGAGGGTGTAGAAGACCAGTTGACACTCAAGGATGTCTATTCTGTTGGCTATGCAGAACTCATATCGACAACGAGAAATCTTCATGGTTCCTCTGGTCATGCAATTAATTTAAAAGGAGGAGATTAGGAAACATCTTATGACTCAATTCATTTTTCATCAAGGAGTACTTTTATGAAATAAAAATTTATTCATGTCATTTTTTTGGAAAGGGAAAAAAAATCATTTAAAATTCCCCCTATGGGCCATGGAATCACATCAGAGTTGCTAAGCAGATTCGTAACGTGTAGCAAATTACGATGAACTCAACATTGTGGAATTCTTCCTGGCAAGCTCTAGAGAGTCCATCACTAAGAGTCCAATTCTCAGCCATAATGGGTTATGCACCTTTCAAGAACTACAACCAACTGCAACCATACTTTTAGATCTGAAAGATCTTTCACATTCCAAATTATAGAAAATTTAGGAGGCTAAGCAAATCAAACTGCATGATATTCTCGCTGGCCCCTCAGACGAATCAACAGGATGGTCCCCATTATTAGTAAGGGTAATGACACTACATTGAGTAGCCTAGTTAATGCCAATGAATATATTTGATGTTCCTATAAAAGCACCAAGACTATAAAAGCTGTAGCACTTGTTGATAAATATCAACATACCATGTTAGTCATTTAAATTTTTTTTTTTTGTTAAATCAGGTGTGTCTTAACTTACAAATATGATTTAGATAAACCTTCTTTTGTTGTTTTTAATTAATGAAAACAATATATAGAACAAGAGAATGTTAAACTACAAGTCAGATGCCCTGCTCGAACCATGATTTTGACATTGTATACAAATATTGTCCCGGTCTGGTGATGGAGGACAGAGTTATAAGCTTCAATAAAGGTTTGACATGAAAGAATCTAGCATTTGCTAGTACTCCTTGATACTTTTGAACAGAAGAACACAAGCATAATAAGTGATTCCTTAGCACAGAAGCATACAAGCATAGTCATTGATAGTCTAGCAGAGAAGCACACTTGTAATCACATGCTTGATGATATACCTAGGCATGTCAGTATTAGTATAAGATCATCTAACACACACTAGAAGTGTCTAATAGATGCTATGTTATGGTTGGCATTAGTTTATTTTGCAATAATAGTTGTATTATATGTGTCTTACTTAGAAGTATGAATATTCATCCATGTGAAGAAGGCTTAGAATAGTTTTGTTAACAAATATGTCACTATCAGATTTGACATCTGGTCATATTCTTAAAAGGTGACTATTAAGAATATTGTCGATGATGAAATTTTATGTGTCTTTTGAATGCCAGAAGTTCCATTCTAGTGCAATAAAGTTGTGTTCATTTGTGTTTGGAACGTATGCTGCCTGTTGGTGTTGTGGAGACCTAAAGTGGCCATTTGCCATAATGGTTATCATAAATATTTCCCTAATTGTTCTGATGGATTTGTTAATTTAGTGAGTTAATCCTGGTAGATAGTAGGTACTTATATATAAGGTTTTTAATTTCAAATGATACCGCTCGTACTGGGCAGTATGTACTGATCCGCTGGCAAACCGGTATGCGGACCACCCGCTATCGGACAGTATCGTCGATTAGGGCTGTTTCTGCCTCGTTACCACGCGAAATCGGTCGGTGGTGGTCAATTTCGACCGTCGCCACCCACCACGGTGTCACACACTTAGCTGGTTTTGCACAAGTCGTGCGGCACCCTTGCGTGTCCGTTCGCAAAGATCAACCTCCCCGAAACCTCCTATCGTCCCTTAGGACCTACAAAAGAGAAAACGAGTTAGAGAAAGCGTCTTACTCGGGGTTCACAAGCAATCACTTAAACAAACACTTCATAGCCAATGCAAATTACAAATATACTATACAAGCTCTAAACGGTCGCATAACAAAGGGTCCAAAATGGCCCACTATAGACCGAAATCCCCACAAGTGCCCACATGACACAACCTTTGTTTGCAAGCCGAGGACGACCACCAAAACCAAAGAAAATGGGGCTGCTAAGTATACTGCCAGCCCTTTATATTCTGTGTAAAGTATGAACATAATCAAAAGACACGGACATACATGAGCATTACATCAAACACCCCGTTTATAGTTTTGTCCGTGACATTCTCCCCCACTTATTCCTTCGATGTCCTCGTTGAAGCCTTTGCAGACACTACATCTCATCGCCTTTGCTGAGTCTTCAATCTTCTGCTCGAGTTGCAATGCGCCTTCCCAACTGCTCTCTGCTGCTGTTGTTGAGTAGTCGAACTTTTGATCCGCCATGCTACTTCAACTCGCCCATGACTCTGACTCTCGTATGGGGTTGGCTAAGTTGTGCTGATCCTTGTTGTTTCCTACGGATCCTTCAGATGAAGGAAAAGACCATCCTTAGTATGCACTAGTCTCTCAAATGCTTCATGCTGCTTGAACTAGGTGGATGTTTGTTGGAGTTTTAACGAGCATCGCCTCGCATACTTTAAAGTTTTTGGGTCCTTCCTCCGTAAAATTTGCCCATCGTTTCTTCTTTCACTTAGTCGTCACTTCCAAGTAGGTTTGCATCACTTATATTTTTAATTGACATTCTGTTGGGAAATAAAGCAGATAATCTACTCTCAGTAGCATTGATCACCAATGATGAGGATTGTACTCCATGCATCGAGTTGGTTACTAGCCTTCGCTTGCTCTTTGCTCACACTTCTGAAGCACTCGAAGTGTTTGCACTCCTTACGGTAAGTTAGCTACTGTGATTCATCTTCTCAATACCATCAAACTTTTGGAATGCAAGAAGTTGTTCACCCCAACTTAGAGCAAGTCTCTAGTAGTTTTGGTCGCCTCTGGGATTGTACTGTCTTTTCCATCATCTTTGCCGCTTACTCCTCTGAGTTGCAAAGGTATAGTACTACGTACTGTTTACTTCGTTCCGTGGTCGAGTCAACCTGAAGTCCTTCATTTTCGGTTATCTTGATGAGAAACTCGTTGACACCAGTCTTACGAAATTTCTTGACCTCTGCCCTTTAGCCTTGTCTCGATACTTGGAGTTTGCCTCTACATTTTCCACATTCTCGGTCTCTTTCACGGCCAAGTGCTCTCCCTCCATGAGAATAAGGGTGATGACTTCACGAAAGTCCCACCTCTGCGGTATCATGGCGGTGGCATGCCCATGACCCTACTATTCGTTGCCTCACTCATCAGCCATGGCAGTTCATCAACAACAGTGAAAGGCTTGATCCTTTTCTTCTCAACACCCTCATTGAGAAGGGAGGACAGGAGTTGTTGGATAATGACAAAGATGTAGGGGGAGATCGGGTCGCCTTAATGGGCGCTTTGGTAGCTTTTGAACCAATTGGAGGGTAGATAAGTCCCTCTGGACTCGTCGTCGCTTCCTCGCCCCTTTCGATCCCCTGCTTCAACACCTTTGTGTTCTTCGAGAAGTTCTCTTGGTCGATGGAAAGATAGACTGCGACTTCTATGCATGGCTTCCGCTATAATGTTGCAGGGTTCGCACCGATTGTATTCTCCTTAGCTTCCTTGGTAGCAACGTTCGCTTACTCAGTCTTGTCCTCTAACTTATCGGGCTCCCTTAAGCGAATATGAGCTTTGAAGCAGTCCAACTCTTCGGCTGCTCCAATACATTCTAACTGATACTTGGTTTTGGGTAGCTAAGTCCCTCTGGACTCGGGACTCGTTATCGCTTCCTCGCCCCTTTCGATCCCCTGCTTCAACACCTTTGTGTTCTTCGAGAAGTTCTCTTGGTCGATGGAAAGATAGACTGCGACTTCTATGCATGGCTTTCGCCATAATGTTGCAGGGTTCGCACTGATTCTATTCTCCTTAGCTTCCTTGGTAGCAACGTTCGCTTACTCGGTCTTGTCCTCTAACTTATCGGGCTCCCTTAAGCGAATATGAGCTTTGAAGCAGTCCAACTCTTCAGCTGCTCCAATAATACCTCTGCATGATCAAGTCCCCTCATGAGACTCATTAGTTTTTGGGTAGCTAAGTCCCTTTGGACTCATCGTCGCTTCCTCGCCCCTTTCGACCCCTTGCTTTAACACCTCTGTGTTCTCCGAGCAGTTTCCCTTGGTCGATAGAAAGACAGACTGCAACTCCTATGCATGGCCTTCGCCATCATGTTGTAGGGTTTGCGCTGATTCTGTTCTCCTTAGCTTCCTTGGTAGTAACGTTTGCTTACTCGGCCTTGTCCTCTGACTTACCGGGCTCCCTTAAGCGAATATGAGCTTTGGAGCAATTCAACTCTTTAATTGCTCCACTCATACCTCTGCATGATCAAGCCCCTCCCTCCAATGAGACTCATTGGTACTTGTATTCGGTATACTCCTTCGGTGGTACACAACCCCTATATGCTGATGACCAAGGCTTTTATCCGATGTACGCCACAGAAGACCCGTCTCTGCTCCTCGCCCCTTTCGACCCCTTGCTTTAACACCTCTGTGTTCTCCGAGCAGTTTCCCTTGGTCGATAGAAAGACAGACTACAACCCCTATGCATGGCCTTCGCCATCATGTTGTAGGGTTTGCGCTGATTCTGTTCTCCTTAGCTTCCTTGGTAGTAACGTTTGCTTACTCGGCCTTGTCCTCTGGCTTACCGGGCTCCCTTAAGCGAATATGAGCTTTGGAGCAATCCAACTCTTTAATTGCTCCACTCATACCTCTGCATGATCAAGCCCCTCCCTCCAATGGGACTCATTAGTACTTGCATTCGGTATACTCCTTTGGTGGTACACAACCCTTATATGCTGATGACCAAGGCTTTTATTCGATGCACGCCACAGAAGACCCGTCTCTGCGATACCATGACATTCGCTCTTTGAATCCATAGCCTTTCTTATCGTCATATTGTTCACCGAAGTGAAGCCCCCAGTAGCTCCCGATTATAGCTCTGTATGATCTAGTCCCTCGCGGAACTAGTTTCGTGTGTATCCCACGTATTGTTCCACCACGATCCGCTGTACTATGTCACCTTTTGGTGACATCTCCATTGCATTTTAATTATTGTGGGATGAATTCGAATTGCGATCCCTCCATGTGTGGCCTCTGCTAACATATCGTAGGGTCTCTTCCACCTTCGGTTGTGTTCGCTCCTTTGACAATCGACCTTCGTCCACCCGCTCTCAGGTCACACCTAGACGAATCACCGCTCTAGGACAGTCCATCACCTAGAAGCTCCCAAAGTCCACTAACTTTGCTAAAAATGGTGTGCCATTGTCTGGATCCTAGGCCTCTACCCCCCACCAGCATAATCTTCGCTGCGTATCGCTTCCTTCATGGCAACTTGAATGACAACACTGTGGCATCTTCTTCAAGAATACCCGCCTCTGCATCCTCTTGCCCCATGCGAAAGCTTTCTGAATCCAACTTCGTCTCCGCAAGTTGAGTCGCCTTGGTTCCTCCATCAAATACGTCTCCGAGATAGGGTGTATGTGCCTCGAAGCTCCCTTCGTCTTTGGCACCATGCAGGATGAGTCCACTCCATCAGAATGAAGGACCTATGGCTCCCTAGTACTTGCATTCAAACTTTTCTATCAGTGTTACACAGCCCCTATATGCTGATAACCAAGGCTTTCATCCAATGCAATATTCGATGTACGCACGGAAGACCCACCTTTGCGATACCACAGCATTTTCTCCTTGAATCTATAGCCTTTCTTACCGTCATGTTGTTTATCGAAGTGGAGCTCCCAATAGCTCCCGATCATACCTCTGTATGATATAGTCCCTCACGGGATTAGATTTGTGTGTATCGCATTGCCACGAACTGTTCCACCACGATCCGCTGCACCATGTCACCTCCTGGTGACATCTCTATTGCATTCTGATCCTTGTAGGATAAACTCGAATTGCGATCCCTCCATGTGTGGCCTCTGCTAACATATCGTAGGGTCTCTTCCACCTTCGGTTGTGTTCGCTCCTTTGACAATCGACCTTCGTCCACCCGCTCTCAGGTCACACCTAGACGAATCACCGCTCTAGGACAGTCCATCACCTAGAAGCTCCCAAAGTCCACTAACTTTGCTAAAAATGGTGTGCCATTGTCTGGATCCTAGGCCTCTACCCCCCACCAGCATAATCTTCGCTGCGTATCGCTTCCTTCATGGCAACTTGAATGACAACACTGTGGCGTCTTCTTCAAGAATACCCGCCTCTGCATCCTCTTGCCCCATGCGAAAGCTTTCTGAATCCAACTTCGTCTCCGCAAGTTGAGTCGCCTTGGTTCCTCCATCAAATACGTCTCCGAGATAGGGTGTATGTGCCTCGAAGCTCCCTTCGTCTTTGGCACCATGCAGGATGAGTCCACTCCATCAGAATGAAGGACCTATGGAATGACATGATCCCGCTCTTGCCTCTGCAAGAGTTCATGTCCTTGACCTCTGTCGAAGGAAATCTTCGTGCCTCCGCTCCATGTTCCATCTTTTATGTTGGCTTCTGTCATGCGGCTTGGGTACTTCACCAAGTTACACCCAAGTTGCTATGCTCCTCGATTTGTATTGAGTTGATGGTGGCCCTCGCGCCCGCCATTCCATGGGTCAGCCCTCCATTGAGTCCGATCTCCATATCGGCTCCAAGTGTGCCTTCATTTTGTGTTGCCTCGGGTTGCTCCCCCACTTGATCTCGCAATGCATCTATCAATGCATTACCTAATGCGAGATCATGCGATAACTCCTCACCACTCGCTCGGTCCGTTGAACTTTGTGGGGTTGTTGTCTTGAGGTACTCTTCCTTAACATGTGCGGTCTGTTGTACATGATTCTCCCTCTGGAGAACAGAGACTTATCCTTCCAAGGTATTTGTCTCGTTTGAGCAACTTCTTTTTTCATATCCTTCCCTCTAGAAGTTTCGGAGACTATCATCCCCTTGGACTACTCTGCCTTGCTGAACAAACTGTGCATTGTTTTGCCCCCGCAAATGCACTTGTTAGATTAAGACTCTTCACCAATACAGCCCCTGCTGCACCCCCGCAAATGCTTTTTGAGCTTTGCCAATTCTAGAGAGGACATACGATATGGTGGTCTCGCTGGAGGCTTTACTCTCGGCTCCAACTCAATATGATGATCCACGCCTCTGCGTGGCGGTAGAGTTTTCGGCAACTCGGGCGGCATAACGTTTATGAACTCCTTCAGAACGTTCGCCACCACGACAGGTTCATGAATGGCCTCCCTGTTGAGATATAGGGAGTTTAGGAACGACATTGGCACCAACTTCGCCGCTTGCATGAACTCCATTTCGAGAATCACTTGGAAGTCGTTTAGTGGCACCGCCATTACGCTTGTGCTCGCTCCACATTCCGATCTTGATGGAACTCCCCTTGCCAGCCTGGAGATCCGCTTGGCCTCTGAGTTCACCGCCTTCGTCCGACTTGGGTTCTTCTTCAAGATTAGCCCAAGTCGCTTTGCTTCTCGGTCGGCAATAAAGTTGTGGGTAGCGCTCGTGTCCACCATTGCACGGGTTGTTTGGCTATTGAGCTTGATATCCATATACATCAGCTCGTTGCTCGCTGCTTTCTGTGGCTTTGCCTTTATGTTCTCCCTCACTTGACCCCATAAGACATTCAACAAACGCATTGCTCTCATCCGAGGTCCTTGCGACTCCTCATCGTCGTTGTTGGATTCCGAATTACTTGAACTAAAAGCGACGGCCTTGCCCTTATTGCACGGGTTGTTTGGCTATTGAGCTTGATATCCACGTACATCAGCTCGTTGCTCTCATCCGAGGTCCTTGTGACTCCTCATCGTCGTCGTTGGATTCCGAATTACTTGAACTAAAAGCGACGGCCTTGCCCTTGTCCGATTTAGGGGGGTGGATTGAAGCTATTAAGGTGTTGAGTGCTTGTTTCTGTGGGCACTCCCTTACCATGTGTTGACCTTTGCATAAGAAACATCCGCAAGGTTTTGGGGCCTTGCCTTTTGAGTTTGACCCTTTGTGGGAACTCTTCTTCCTCTGTTCACCCCCGGACTCCCTCCCTCAAGAATATTTCGGTGGGCAATTTTCTGAAGATTGTTTTTTTTTCCCCAAGTCCTATGAGGAAACAAAGTCATTGAGCCTTTTCATGGTCGCAATCGTTCCGATCACATCGGTGACATTCCTTCGATGTAATTCCTGTTGTGCCCACGACTTCAGGCCATCGAGGAAGCTGAACAACTTATCCTTTTCGGACATGTCCTGTATGTCTAGCATCAGTGCGGAAAATTGCTTCACGTAGTCCCGAATGGAAGTGTTTTGGCGGAGTTGTTTCTGCTTCCTCCTTGTAACGAACTCTGTATTCTCGGGTAGGAACTGAGTTTTCAACTCCCGCTTCAAGTCCTCTTATATGTCAACTTGACACCGACCTTGTTGGATCTCCTCGCAACGGGTTTACCATCAAAGTGTTGCATCCTCATTCAGATACATGGTTGCTGTCGAAACTTTGGCATCTTTAGAATTGGTCCTTGTAGCTCGAAAATACTGCTCCACGTCAAACAAGAAATTCTCAAGCTCCTTGTTGGATTCCGAATTACTTGAACTAAAAGCGACGGCCTTGCCCTTGTCCGATTTAGGGGGGTGGATTGAAGCTATTAAGGTGTTGAGTGCTTGTTTCTGTGGGCACTCCCTTACCATGTGTTGACCTTTGCATAAGAAACATCCGCAAGGTTTTGGGGCCTTGCCTTTTGAGTTTGACCCTTTGTGGGAACTCTTCTTCCTCTGTTCACCCCCGGACTCCCTCCCTCAAGAATATTTCGGTGGGCAATTTTCTGAAGATTGTTTTTTTTTCCCCAAGTCCTATGAGGAAACAAAGTCATTGAGCCTTTTCATGGTCGCAATCGTTCCGATCACATCGGTGACATTCCTTCGATGTAATTCCTGTTGTGCCCACGACTTCAGGCCATCGAGGAAGCTGAACAACTTATCCTTTTCGGACATGTCCTGTATGTCTAGCATCAGTGCGGAATATTGCTTCACGTAGTCCCGAATGGAAGTGTTTTGGCGGAGTTGTTTCAGCTTCCTCCTTGCAACGAACTCTGTATTCTCAGGTAGGAACTGAGTTCTCAACTCCCGCTTCAAGTCCTCTTATATGTCAACTTGACACCGACCTTGTTGGATCTCCTCACAACGGGTTTATCATCAAAGTTTTGCATCCTCATTCAGATACATGGTTGCTGTCGAAACTTTGGCATCTTTAGAATCGGTCCTTGTAGCTCGAAAATACTGCTCCACGTCAAACAAGAAATTCTCAAGCTCCTTTATGTCCTTGGCATCCCCATAGCAATGAGGCTCAGGTGGCTCAAGTTTTGTGGCGACGCAACGTGGGTGTTGCTCCCTCATGCATTTAGTACCCTTGTGAGTAATGTCACTCTGGAAGCGAGTTTCGCCACGACTTCATGCAGATGTTGCATGGAGTCTTTGGTGTCTTCCGTCAGTCAATCGACTAGGGTCTCAACCTTGTCAATTTAAGATTTAGCTTCTTCTTGCAAGCTCTCTACCCCAAGAAGTCTTCGTTGGCCTTGGTAGAGTTCCTCTAAGCTCGCTTCGAGAACAGCTAGGCGGGTTTCCGCCACTGTGAGTCTCTCCTTATGGCTCCTTTTCCCGGTTGGCGCTCCAGATTGCGCCTCCTCCGCTCGCGTAGAGTAGACAACTTCTTGCTCGTCATGTTCGCTGTCGTGCTCCTCCTGAGCAGTTCCAACAACATGAGAGTGAGTCTGCACTTGCAGCCCACCTGTGACTGCTTGGGGCAATGGTCCGACTTGCCCCATCTTGCTCGATTTGCCACGATGCTTTGCCATGGCGAGATTGCGAAGTTTCTTCGCTACTTGCTCATATTGCTTGCTCGCTCTGATATCACAATGTCACGGATTTAGCTGGAATTGCCTAAGTCGTGAGGCACCATTGCGCCAATTGTTACACACTTAGTTAGAGTTGCCTAAGTCACGAAGTACCCTTGGGCCAACTTCTCAGACTTAGCTGGGATTGCCTAAGCCATGAGGTGCCCTTCCGATATATGCATCCGTAAAGGGTTAACCTAGTTGCAACCTCGTGCAAGTCCCGAAGGACCTGTAAAATAGCAAGTTAATTAGTTTAAAAATGAGCGGCGGACAAGTCCCGACGTCTCGTAAAGAGGGAAGCTTTATAAGCAATTCAGCGCGCATCTTTAGTGCAAGAGAGAAAAGAGAGGAAGGAGAAAATAAGGACCTTAAAAGGTTGAATGAACAGTTGCAAGTCCGTAAACAACTGCTCATCGGTGTCGGGCGCGAAGGCAAGTTCCCGACAAGTTAACGTGCGTACTTGTGAAGAGTGTTCAATGCCCGACACTATCCCGAAGCCTCATCCCCCCTAGTGCCACAACACCAGGGTGCTGAGATGGCTGACGTTTTGCGTGCAGCTGCGGTCTGCAGAAAGCAGGCCATGACACGTGAAAATGGAGCCATTTTGGGATAGTTTTGCCCGGTGCGGTGAGCAGTCGCATTGTAGTGCAACAACCTATTCGAGCTTATATTTTTACACACAAAACCAAGGTAAAACATATTGCCAAGCATCTGTACAAGTATACAAAAGTGACGAACGATTCATTGAACGAAGTTGTTGTGGATGTGTGATGATCGTTCGTGACAACGTGAGGAGAAGAAACAAGGCGACGTCACCTCGACAACGTCACCTTTTTTTATTTTTAACTTTATTATATATATATGTATATGTATATATATGTACATGTATTATATATATATATATATATATATGTATATATATACATATATATATATATATATATATATATATATCAAGTAGTACTTCAGAGCATACCGGTCGGTGTACTCGTATTGTACTGAGCTTAGCTTAATACTTCGGTATGGTACGAAATTATGAACCTTGCTTTTATATATATATATATATATATATATCATTTAACAGGTTGAATGTATGGCTTTAAACAATGGGAATAGGAAAGTGGGAAATTTTCTATTTGTATTTGCAACTTTTTAACATATGTACAAGTTTGTGAATGGCTTAATACAAGCAATTTGGTTTTATTTTGTATCTGTTTCGTGATGCATCCCCTGACTGTTCTGCTCAAAGATTGACAAAAGTGCATGTGTTCCTAGTTGGTCATACGCTTGTTAGGCTCAAATTATCAAATTATAGTAGTCTAGCAAAGAATCTCGCAAGTGGTTAAAATAAACTGCAACTTTGGATATTGGAACTTGGAAGTGAGGTTAAGATCATGAAAAGGCCATGTAAGGCTCCAATTTTTTTGATGCTTATGAGAATTTGTGATTGTTTAAAATTAGAAGTTTATACTCCATGTTATGTGCATGTATCCCTTTGGTTAAAAGAATAAACAAGAGTAGCCTACGTAGAAAGATATTATCAAGCGAAAATGGAAGAAAAAGGAGTTGAGATAGGGGATTAGGTAGATGATGATGATTAGATTCACTTTAATTAGAAGGAGGACATAGGATACATCTGGGGTTGAAAAGTTTAATGTCTATTCTTTTATAGAAAATGCTACAATTTAAGATGCTACTCTCTATATCCGCAGGGCCTAAATTTTAGTTGACAGAGGATAGGACTCTATAATATTTCAAGTTATCATAGTGCATCACTATTGTGGTTATAGTGTCTTGAATGCCAATGTTAGTGCTCCAAAACTTGCCACCATACTCGTGACATGTATTTAACATTTGGGGTGTGAAAAGTTTTTGTCTATTCTTTTATAGAAAATGCTACAATTTAAGATGCTACACTTTATATACACGGCCTAAATTTTAGTTGACAGAGGATAAGACTTTAATATCTCAAGTTATCCTAGTGTATCACAGGTGACATGTGAACCATGCAAACATGCATGCCATGGAGAAAGAATGGCAGTCGTTTGATCTTTTTGTCTCTGATATTTAATTTTGATCCCTGTAAGAATACATTTGAAGTAAACAGACATGTAAAAATCCTGGATATGTTTGTTTCAGTTTCATATTTGGTGTTTGTGTCAAATGAATACAAATGGATTCTATATTATCCCAGTATGAGAATGAAATAAGTTTGTCTTCTTTCTTAAAATTTCATTTAAGGCCTTTTATGTTAATTCTTATTTGATTAGTTTGTTCAATTTATGAGGCTAATAAAATTTTATATAGGACAAAGATGTTGACATTATCGTGCATCACATTAATGGTGTTGCTGAGACTTTCTTTAGAAGGTATAGTGCCAAACTTCCTTGTGACTGAAAATTGTATTGATTAATGTTAAAGAAATAGCTTCTCTAGTCATAGGTAGCCACATGCATTGATTCACCTAATTTTACTTGAAGTGATTTGTACTGTTTTGTTTTCTTATTATTGCAAATTATTGTTAAATAACATAGAACTTCTGATTTTCTAAATTCTTGTTATGGGGCCTTTTAGCCCTTGACCCATTTTTCTTCTGTTGGCATCCCCAAATCTGGCTCTTCTAATGGATCTTGCATAGACCTTGAAGCCCATTTCTTGCTCATCTTGGTTAGATCAAGTAAAATTTGGCTAATCAATGCCCATTTGTGCCTTTTACGTACATGTTCAACTACATCATTCACCTTTCGTCGAGCATTCGAACATTGCTTTTCTTATTCTTTCATGAAAATTGTCACTCAATCATGGATGGTTTGTAGGGAGGCAAAGATTTGGTATAGTAGATGCAAAGTTAAATATCTAATGTTCATGTGTTTAATTTTTCTATGCTACAAAGATAAAATAAACATTGAAATTAGCATTTCTTTTGTTATCAAATTATGAAGTTAGATTCCTTCTATTTTTGTCATGTTTTGTTGAAGGTCTGCAAACATACTAATCATGATAAAAAATTACTGTTGCAGACAACAAAGGGAGGATAACAAGGCCATGGCTGAGCAAAAACGTACTGAGTTCAGGACTTTGCTATCTGAAGCTGCACGACCATTTCTTGCTGGATACACCGAGAGCTTCATCGACGAGCTAGAGTTGTTCCTGGTTTCAGGTTTAAACATGGAAGCATATGATAGATTATGCGTGCAGCGAATGGGTGAGCTTTCATCTGGTGAAGCAAGTGCAGATGACAGAGAAATGTATGATCAGACTCTTCAGGGTCCTTTCTTGCAACTTTTCAACGAGGAATTAGGAGAATCTGAATAATGTCATTATGATTAACGATGATTAATACAGTTTTACCATGTTTAAAATCGAAAAACCAGTGTTTTATAACGGCAAAAACTCCACATGTATATCTGTCCAGCTCTCCCAGGAATAGCAGCAGTTGCAAAATAGCCATTTATCATTTGGTAGGCTTGCTGACAGTGGAGACAACTATAATGTGAATCTTGTGATACAAATTATATTGTCAAAAGGCTGATGATTTATAAAATTGTTTTAGTTACTTGGAAGGGAGATGGTTTATGTGGCAAACAGCTTGACAAATCTGTACTTGTTGAGTATGGCATTATTACTATTTGGGTTCATAAAAACTGAGATCTGATGGGGTCGATGAAATCGTAAAGGTGTCAACTTATCATTGTGTGTGTTAATCATTTTTGATAGATTGTTTTTTTAATAGAGATATTAAAGTTAAAGCTCTTATATTGACAATCCGTATTTATTGGATCCTTATCGACGTATGAAAAGTTCAGATCCTATTGGATTCGGGTTGACACTAGCGGATCGAATTCCGCCGACGTCCCCATCGTGCAGTGCGCCGTTGTATCAAATGCCACCATCCACGAGATATCGAGACGAACGGTTTTGATCGGACACGGTTCCATCCTACGGTTTACGTTTGCCAGACGACTCCTATATACATATGATACCCGTCCGGTTAGGGCGATTCCACTTCGCTTCCGCTCGGCGCCGCGGCTGCTCACTTCCGCCTCTCTTGCGGCCACCGTTTCCGTAGGGTTTTCAAGGTCTCCCTACGCTTTCAGCAGGATGGTAAGTCCCTAATGTCCGTGCGGATTTCGGTATTTTATCTCTTGTCTGATGCTAATTCGTTCCCGATTCTTTTGATCTTCTACTTTCTTTGTTCTTTATGTTGCTTTTGTGTGTCTGTGTTTGTGCCAACAAAAGGTGCTTCCGAACGACATCGATCTGTTGAACCCGCCGGCTGAGCTCGAGAAAAGGAGGCACAAGCTCAAGCGTCTCGTGCAGTCGCCCAATTCCTTCTTCATGGTGATTATCTACTGTAACATTGTGTTTATTGCCTTTGATTGTTTCAACCTTGTAACGATGTCGGTCTTGGTGTTGGTTTTCCTTTCTTGTCTCTAGGATGTGAAATGCCAAGGCTGCTTCAACATGTAAGGCTTCTTTTCCACCCTGTAATTTTCATTCATTCTAATTCGAAGGTACAAATTTTATTCGTGTTCTTTCCTATTCTTGATTGCCGTCGCGATGGTGTTCTGCAGCACTACGGTGTTCAGCCATTCGCAGACCGTGGTGGTCTGCGGAAACTGCCAGACGGTTCTCTGTCAGCCGACCGGAGGCCGTGCGAGGCTCACCGAGGGATGCTCGTTCAGGCGCAAGGGAGATTGATTTGGTATTATGGTTCTTCATTCACACCGCTCTCCTATTGATCATCCGTAAGGGACACGAGTCTTTTGAATTCAGATGCTACTGCGTCTGTATTCTATTTAGTTTTGGGACATGATTGAGTATGTTGCATTTTGTTATTGGTGATACTTTCAGTTAGACATTTTCTAATCCGCATTTAAATTCAATTTCATCTTTTGCATTTGGTTCTAATTCCATCATGAGTATTAGTCTTAGATATTGGTAACAGTAATTTCTGGAGTTTTGTAACATGATTGAGTATGTTGCATTTTGTTATTGTTGATCCTTTCATGCTGACATCTCTGATCCACATTTTAATTTAGTTTCATCTTTTGCACTTGGTTCTAATTCCATTATGAGGATTAGTCTTAGATATCAGTTACAGTAATTTCTGGAGTTTGGGGACATGATCGAGTATGTTGTGTTTTGTTGTTGGTGGTCCTTTCAATTTGACATTTGCTAATCCACATTTAAATTCAGTTTCATCTTTTGTGCTTGGTTCTAATTCCATTATGAGGATTAGTCTTAGATATCAGTTACAGTAATTTCTGGGGTTTGGGGACATGATCGAGTATGTTGTGTTTTGTTGTTGGTGGTCCTTTCAAGCTGACATTTGCTAATCTGCATTTAAATTCGGTTTCATCTTTTGCACTTGGTTCTAATTCCAGTACGAGGATTAGTATTAGATATTGGTAGCAGTAATTTCTGGAGTTTAGGACATGATTGAGTATGTTGCGTTTTGTTATTGGTGATCCTTTCAAGTTGACATTGCTAATCTGCATTTAAATTCAGTAGGATCTTTTGCACTTGGTTCTAATTCCATTATGAGGATTGGTATCAGATATTGGTTACAGTAATTTCTGGAGTTTTGGGACATGATTGAGTATGTTGCATTTTGTTATTGGTGGTCCTTTCAATTTGACATTTGCAAATCCGCATTTAAATTCGGTTTCATCTTTTGCACTTGGTTCTAATTCCATTATGAGGATTAGTCTTAGATATCGGTTACAGTAATTTCTGGGGTTTGGGGACATGATCGAGTATGTTGTGTTTTGTTGTTGGTGGTCTTTTCAATTTGACATTTGCTAATCCACATTTAAATTCAGTTTCATCTTTTGTGCTTGGTTCTAATTCCATTATGAGGATTAGTCTTAGAGATTGGTTACTGTAATTACTGGAGTTTTGGGACATGATTGAGTGTGTTGCATTTTGTTATTGGTGATCCTTTCAAGGAGACATTTGCTAATCCGCATTTAAATTCAGTTTGTTCTTTTGCACTTGGTTCTAATTCCATTACGATGATTAGCGCTAGATATTGGTAACAGTAATTTCTGGAGTTTTGGGACATGATTGAGTATGTTGCATTTTGTTATTGGTGATCCCTTCAAGTTGACATTTGCTAATCCACGTTTAAATTCGGTTTCATCTTTTGCATTTGGTTCTTCCCTTCAAGTTGACATTTGCTAATCCACGTTCAAATTCCATTGTGAGGATTAATCTTAAATATTCGCAACAGTAATTTCTGCATCAACTCCTTCTGCTTGTTGATCTCAAGAATATTGATTTCATGAAATTTCAAGTTGATATACTTTAGTCTGTGAACATTAAGGGAATTTGATCTCAAGAATATTGATTTCATGAAATTTGACCTTTGTTTTGTTGACTTAGTTTGGTTGTTCAAGTTGATATGCTTTAGTCTGTGAACATTAAGGGAAGTTGGCAGTGATTAGAGTGGAGTTGGATGAAATTGTTTCTTTAATCTCTCTCAGATAGTGTATGGAATTGTTTATATATCTTGGAAGTGAAAAAATCAAGGAGACTGATTGATTTACAACTTGGTGTAAATGTGGATTATTTAGTTTGGCCCTTTCGTTGTGGAATCTTTGATTAGAATGTTTTTTTTTATTCTTAGTTGATGGGTGTAATTGAAATAGTAAAATATACTTAAATAAAGTATATGCGAAGGCAAATGCTTCTATTGTGTGTATATAAGCGTGTGTGCGTGTGAAATCCCAGAGAGTAATTTCACAGTAGAGTTCACTAGGATCTATGTGGATCATTAACCCAAACCATGAGGACCGTTCAATCCATACGAGAACCAAACTAAGCTGGTGGTGTCCAACGCGTTGCGGTGGTGGGCACGGCGAACTGGCGGAGCGGAACAGCCCCCGTTACCTGCCCTTTCTTCTCCGGATCACGGCGCGTGTTCGAGCTACCGTGCCCCTCGTACGCAGCCGGTGTGCATCCGCCACGTGTCACCCAATGTTCTCGTTCCCGTTGCCTTTATTAACCCTGACCCGAACGCTTCATGCACCGCATTGGTTCCGATCATGGCTTCGATGTCGGCGGTGGGTTCTGCGTAGCCCCTAATCCATCTCCCCCTCGTTGCTCCACGTGTTATGATGGTCTGCTTTGTGAACTCTGTAGTTTTATTGGAGGTCGGTTGCTCGTCAAATGGGATCGGGACGACGCCTGTCGACAATGACGGTCCCCAAGATGAAGCCCATGTCGCCTGCAACTACTGCTGGTATGTCAGGTCATCATGGAAGTAAGCCCAGGTCCGATTGATCTCCACGACAACGTCGTAACCTACAAATCCTATATGCATCGTCTATTTGTTTGACCGAATGGATTCATCAGGGAGTCGAAGGCCGAGTTCACGCCGATCGCGGTGGTGTTTGGGTTGGTAGTGGTGGCGCTGTGCATCGGCGCCCACACCGCGAAGCAGCAACTGGTGCACTCGCCCAGCGTTTGGGTGAGCAAGAAGAAGCGGGAGTCCATCCCGGAGGTGGAGATGCCGGATCAGGTGGCGGGCGACGCCAGCCGCTTCGTCGACAAGTCCTTCCTCCGGAAGGTGGCTCACATCCAAGACTTGGACGCCGCCCGATCCGGCACCTCCGACCCTTTTTACACGTATGATCACCTTCTTTTCCTTCGTTTCCTCCCTCTTATTATATGTGTCTCCCTCGCCCTCATCCTCCTCTTTTGGGTGCAGGCCACGAGCTACGGAGAGCTTGAAGTCTGTTGGGGTTAATCCACGAGGCCATTGAGCTCATACCCTTATGCTTCTTCTGCATTATGGATGTATGCATCGGCCCATCCATTTGTGTCTCCTTGGCAAGTAGAGAGAGGCTCTGTTTCTTTCGTTCTGTTGTCCTTGAAATAACTCTATCCGACTCAACCGTGTAATGGTTGTATATTGATTGCAAATTGAAATAAAATAATTTCCGTTTTTTACGTTGATTTTATTTTATTTTTAAATATGAGAAGACTACATCCATAGCCGAATACATTTAGATGTGCATGGCCTTGTTCATTGCGAATAGGGTTTGTTCTTCTCTTGATGTTTATAGCAGCGATGTTCACATCTTTTAAATCGAACACCAACTTCCACTGAACGGCCGCCCAACATTTAAGTACAAGTATCTACGATGAATAGAGAGAACCATTCAAATCTAGTTTTCTCATCGCTTCTATCTCTCGTGCTATTGTCATCACTCTCACAAATAATTATTTTTATCTCCTATTTATTTTTAAGTAGAGGGTTAAAAGGAGTCGCTATGATACTAACATTGATGTTGATTATGATGACGCTCGTCCTTTCGATCTCGACTCGGAAGTCCAAAGGAAAAAAGGTTATTATCATGTGTTGTGCATGATATTATCACCTTCTAAGTGTGACAAATTCCTCACGTTGTGAGATTGAGTTGGTTGAATTTCAGATTTTGATGATGAAATTAATTGATAGTATTTATGATCTGATCTGTATTTTGAGTGATGCAGGAAGCTTTGAACAAGAAGAGACAATTAAAGTAAGAAGAATCATATTGGGCTGGAGTGGAATATGTAAAAAGATTGGACGTTGAGCTGGAGGATCGATCGACGTATCGGTCGAAGGTTTTGGGCCATGGGTTCAGACATCGGGCCAAAAAGAGTAGAAATTACGTCAAGAAAATCAGAGTTGTGGAGGTCAACTGACCAATTGGGCAATAGGCCGCAAGAGAGGACGATGTACTAAATAATCGGATGAGGCGTCGATGAACCAATGACATATCGGACAACATTTGATTTAGCTTTGAAATTGGGTTAGAATTGAGCCAACTCAATTAGGGGTCAATTGGGCCCAAGTTTGGGTTGTGTTGGGCCAAGTGAAAAGCCCAAACAATGACCTAACAGGTGGAACCGTCGGTGGCACAGTCTCCGAGACTATGTTAGGCGGTGGTACCGCTAGTCTGGGCGGTGTGACCGCCCAAACACAATCTCCGAGAATGTGTCAGGCGGTGGTACCACCAAACTTGGCGGTACACACCACCCAGACACAATATCCGAGAATGTGTCAAGCGGTGGTACCACCAAACTTATGGTGGTACCGCTAGGACTCGGGAAACCCGAGATAAGACTTTTTTTTCTCTAATTTTGAAGCCATTTGGGGTTTATAAATACCTCAACTATTTCTTCATGGAAGAGCAAGAACTAAGCACGAAATTAAGTTGAAAAAGGGGGAAAGAAAACTTGAAAAAATTGGGAAACTCTCTTAGGATTTATAATCACTTCTTCCTACTATTTAGATATTTGTCTAAAGGGAGAAGTGAGGTCTAAGAAAGAGGCTTGTAAGGATTGTCTCCTAAACCCGT
>LVTN01000852.1:63172-76813 GCA_001649415.1 Musa itinerans | reverse complement strand
AAAATTAACTATGTTAATCATGTAATTAGTGTATCTAATGATGATTTTATCATAATTTGAATCATATTGAAATACGACTAAAATACGAACCTTGAACAAGACTTCCTCAAAACCCGAAAAGGATATGTGATACTATTCTTACCTAATTTACATTGATTTTGCTAAACTTATACTATTACTATATTTATTTCTAACTTAAAAATCCTATCTAAACTTTTTTTTTAATTTTTAGGTATTTTCGGAGGGTTTTACACCCTAAATTAAGTGTACCGCTCGATACACCGTACCGTATCATACCGAGCCAACCTCGAAACACCGGTATGGTACGGTTTTGCGGACCTTGGTTAGGACCAAGAATAGAATGAACATTTTCTTGTTTCCTTGATGAACAAACTTTCCAAAACAAAAGAAAGAAGCACAAGCAAGCCCTCATTTGTAAATTAGAAAGCAGCCATTTTAGGACATTATTCATTGTTATGCATTGCTGTTGTTTTATGGTGTTTTAGATGATATATTGGTTCTTTTCATTTTACCACATTAATGTTCCACCCGAGATTATCAATTACAACAAGGTGATTTCTTCTTTGAAGTATAAGCCTCCACCTAGGCGGTATCTTGAGTTCATAACCAATGGGGTTCTTTAACATGTTACTATGTATTTGCTTTTCACAAATACTAGACCGCTGGTCATAGAGCGTTTCTTTCTTATTTATCTGTAATGTGATATATAATATAGTTGTCGATGTCAATAAACTTACTCTTTAATCTAATTTTGCGTTCACTCGAATACAGTAGGAAAGTTCAAATGAAGCATAAATTCCCTGATGGAGGACATTGGACAAGGTAGCCCCGCCCAGTCAGCCAAGGAATTAGGCTTTTGATAGACGTGATTGTTCAGTACAATCCTTGGTTCCTTGGTCTATTTTTTGGTGTAAGCAGTAGTTAGATATCCCCAATAGTTGGGACGTTATGACTTGTTCTTTCAATGTAAGCAATTAATAGATTGCTCCATTGAAAGCCTAGTATCACTAGTTTTGATTGTGCAGAATACCCTCAGCATCCATAGGCATATGCAAAGCAGTCAAGCTAGTTGATTAGTCCAGCTAGCTGACCCAGAATGAATAATAAATTAGGCCACGACTTCAGGCAATGGCTTGGGTTTGAGATTTTAGGTCCAAGAAATTCTTTTGATAATATTTCTAGATCCTACATCCATTTTAGCCCACTTTCATATATAAACATAATATAGCGTCATCTGGCCATACACTATATTCTATGTATGATTTAATTAGGTTGGAATTGAGTGCTGCTTAGGTTTAGTTCTGAATTTTTTAGGTTGTCTTTTTTATTTTTTTAACAGATAATCTAATTATTGTTTGTGACGTTGATATAAGAGCCTAATACGTGGTGATTACACGACCTTCATATGTAATTGTCAATGGGCTACATAGACAACATGATATACATGGTTTTAGTTTTTGTTTAGGTGATGTAGTTTGGTTGAGTAGCTTGACCCTTATCCTCTCTCATATTTGTTTTTTTTCTCTCATTTCTTCTACCTTTGCCATTTCTGCTCTCTGGATGTGATCAACAGCAGACATGCTTATCTTTGCCTACCTATGAAATCCCAATCAGCTCTCTACTGATTGTTTTCACCCTTCTCAGACTTTTATTCAGACTGATATAGTATCAATATAATGAGTGATTGAGAAAATAATAATAATTACCAGTTGGTATGAAATGGCCTAACTGACATATGGAACTGTGGCTTCAATTGTGAAATTATCTGAACACTTTTTGTGAGGTAACTAACTAGAGACCATCTTGCTTTACTGGTGACCAATCACTTTCAGTGGATCCATATCCTCTGGCATGTTTTAAGAATTTTTGAATTGGCTTCAGTATTTACTCTTTAAGGTATATCTATTATGAACATATAGGAGTACTTCTTGGCAGATTTTGAACAAAGAACCCCCTTCTACTACATATTGTTGGATCATATACTGCTTCCTGCTGAAATTCTCATCGTGAAATTTGTTTCGATAAGGACTAAAAAAAGGTCTGCTTCAATGAAGATAATTTTCTGATAGTTATGAGTATTATCTCAGATGTTCATTAGCCTGCTGGAAAATGTTCTGGACGAAAGCTGTCCTCCAATAAGGTAGGATTTCAATTGCAAGTGTCTTGTATTTGCCACCAAGAAACAACATATATTTTTCTGAAAATAACTTTTGAGTTTTCTGCCATTCAATGTCATAACATGCACATATTGCATTGACAGTCATGAGGAGCTTCTGCAGATAAGCCGTGATGAATTGTTTTCAGATAACCGTAAGAAATTTGCCCCAGACTGTTTGTCCTTTTCTGTAACATAACTCTTTATCTTCTAAGCAAGTTTTCTGGCAGTTGTTTTGTTCTTCAGAATTGTTGCGTCTGGTGAAATACGCAGAAGAGCAGCATTTTTTGAACCATTTATTATTGGCTTAGAGAATACAAGCATAGACCAGGTTATTTGTGACTTCTCATCCTCGTTACATGCATGTTTGGTTGCATCCGAAGGTCAGATTGCTTAATGTACAACCAATATGTCTATTTTGTTGCCTATTGGCCTGGTAAATCTGTAGAGGTGGCCTAGTAGAGTTTACGAGGCATCTTAGTAGTATGTCTTTTCTATTGCCTGCTGGATGTCCGTCCGTCCATCGCATGTATTTTTGGTCGTAGACTTTTTTGTGTTAGGTTAGTATCATGCAGTTGCGTGTGTCATCAAATGTATTCCACTTTTGCAGTGTCCAACTTGTTGTGAATAATTTCTTATCCATCTATTGTGTCTTGCTTACAGTTCTGCAAGGAGTCGGTGGAGATTTTGGGGGAGGAAAGCAACCATGTTCAGATCGTAGCTTTATCTGATGCTTTGGGTGTGCCTATAAGTGTGGAGTATCTTGACCAGAACTCGTCCGATGGAGGTGCTCTTACTCCAAGTGACGTCATGACTAATGGGAGCAATCCAAGTAGTAGAACGTATCTGTCATCGACACCGCGGGTGAACTTGCTGTGTCATCTTGGCCACTACGATGTTCTGTACCCCAATTGCAAGTAGTGTTTAATTTCTTACAGGCCTGGTACGTTCTCTAACTGCATAACTTTCTTAACATCCCTTGCTTTCCATCGATTGACTTGCACTTGCCATTTTTTGTGAGTTGCAGATTGCTAATCGTGGCAAATCGCGAGGCACTTGCCATTCCAAATGTATCAAAACATTTGTAGCAAGGGAGTCTTTTGGGCGACTACTCGTAAATGATAATCCGCATCCAACATTCACGCACAGACATGCCTTGCGTGCATTCTCAACACTTTCCTTGTTTTTGCAATGAGCTCTTCACAACATTTTTTTTCCCCTAATTGCAACTGAATTTCTCGAAGTTTTTAGAACTATAAAGCCCCTGTTAAATGATTGTGTGCAGGCACATTGATTGATCAGAAAGTTGAAATTCTGCAACTAGCCAAATTTTACATCTAAAATCTCGTCATCATTTAAATATCTCTTATTCAAATTTTATTTAATTTGTTTGGAATTTGTTTTTGACACTAGGAAT
Source organism: Musa itinerans (assembly GCA_001649415.1). NCBI lineage: Eukaryota > Viridiplantae > Streptophyta > Magnoliopsida > Zingiberales > Musaceae > Musa > Musa itinerans. The sequence continues at coordinate 73,220 of LVTN01000852.1, read as the reverse complement.
AAAACAAGTGAAACGTGCCAATTCAGGCTATTTTTAAAAGAGTATGAAATTTTATCTAATTTAATTTTGTTCTTGTTGAGATGTTCATTGTGATGAGCAGTATAATGAGTAAGATTTGGATTAAAAAAAAATTTCAAGAACGAGCTGGTTACCTTATTTTCTCAAAAATAGGATAACTGCCTTTAACCTTTTTCACTTATTTCACATTTTAAAATATCGTTGTGCCAAATTAAACTGATTGAAGAACAGAATCGTACTCAAGCTTTTTATACTAGGAGTTTATGATGGACAAATTCAAATTGACTCAATTTTGAATTTGTTTATTTAAAGTTTACCCACAGAATCTGATTATTATTTAGTCTCCCATTCAAATTTTATCCAATTTGATCTTCTGCGTGTGAATTTTTGTAAAGTTTTTATCACTAGATCCGTCAAAGACAAACCCGGTGCTGAAAGTACCAAAAGAGCATGAGGTTTTTGGAGGTTTTCCTGTGTCGGTGGAGGCAGGGAGCACTGCCAGGTCACCCAATTCACAGTGATGGTGTCTTTATGCGCAAGAAAATCATAACTTTGGGTTTTTCTTGTATAGCGTCGTAAGTTTGAAATTTTTTTATAATTAAAAAAAAAATAATTGTTTTATCTCTATTAGTCATCACCCTCCATCCGTGTCTTTATGCGCAAGCTGATAAACAATACAGTTGCCTTCTTTTTTTTTCTCGATCACTTGTGTCTTTTTATATTAGTTGACAAGTAATGTCGATCACCTTGTCTTTCCTTCCTTAATCGCTTATGCTTTTACAAGCTGACAACACCGATCGCCTTCTCCACTTCTTTAGTTGTTTGCGTATCTACACATAAGCTGATAGACAATGCTAATCGCTTATATCTTCGCATACAGATTGAAAATACCAATCGCCTCCATCCGTACGAGAGTCGCAGGCAGGCGAGGATCAACGGGATAAGCGACTAAGTGTGAGGAGATACAATTAAGAGTTGAGGCTACGACAAAAGTTTTTTAAAATTATAGAGTTAAAATGATTTTTTTATATACACATGAGAGTCGTAGTCTGTCAGAATTTTTTTCGTTACGGAGAAAAAAACCCAAAGTTAACAACTTTTTCCGGGAAGTCTCCAAGGATATTTATATGCAATTTATCAAATAAGAGATACTTTCAGTAGAATACTCTCGCTCTCTTCTATCCAAGGCACCAGTCTCCACCGATGCTCTCGTCGGTCTAAAAGCCAACCGCCTGAGGCGGCGGCGGCTGGCGGCAGAGGTAATGCGACACACGATCGAGGATGAGGCAGCTGGAATCCGCGAGACGGATCGGGGTAACCCGGTGCCTGTCTTAGCAAGGAGCGAGTCGGAACCCTAGGGAAGATCCCTTCTTCGTCCGACAGCGGAAAAATTCTGCAGGATCGAGGTCTCTCAGTAAGGACGATACGAGGTGGTTTGGAGGTGATTAATGCACGTCGGCCCGCCTCCCCGCGGCTCGGATCTGGCCGCCCGCGGCATGGCGGCGGATGCGGAATCGCCAAGAGTGTTCGAGGCCTGGAAGGGAAGCAACGTAAGTGTTGTTGATCTATGTCCTCAAACTTTCACCGACGCCTCCGTCCAGCTGGATTGGTGGAATGGCTGCGACTTGCTTATTGGGCAAATTCGGTTTTGATTGCGTGATTCGTGTCTAGGAGAGATCGGAAAGTTAAAGTTTCTGACGTTTTCTTATATTGTTTCTTCAAATCGTCTGGCGTTCATGCGTGAGTGTGCAAGTGTGTGTTATTGGATATGAATTTGATGTGTCAAGTGAATTATCTTTTCCAATCTTCACCTTGTGTGCATTATAAAGTTCTCAACTTTCAGCTTATTTTTCCTTATCGAATGAATCCAAACTGCAATGTATGTTGGCCTTGATTTTTTTGCTAATTATATTTAGCTACTGGCTTCCTTGTTATCCGCTGAATGTAGAGTTCCGTTGCTGTGTTTAATTTTATCCAAAAAAAGGTCCTAAGCTCATAACATGTGTAGAATAGTTTTACCTTGAAGCCGATGGAGAACAATGTTCAGAATTCTTTAACTCATTATTCTGCACCGCATTTACATTTGAAAAAAATAAAGGTTTATACTGATCCATACAAGACAGTTATTTGCATGCACTTTTGTTCATAATAAAATGTAAGAGTACTGTGAGACCTATTTTAGGCTTGTCATATCCATTTAGTTTCCTGTTCTGTGTAAATTGAATTATTGTGTCATTTATTAGTAAATCATTTTGTATTTATGGTACATTAGCTCCCTGTATGGAGAACTTCTGAAATTGAAACAAAGAACTCGTTGAATAAATTGCTATACTAAAGATGTAGTCATTGTCTTTACAATCAAGACAGCCTTGAAAGTACCTTTTGTTAACTTTTGGGATCCTTCTTTGTAATTATTTTGTACATGTATGTGCAGTAGAACTTATGAGGATGTGAAATGCTCGAGATTTTGTCAGGCTAAAAACGGCTTAGTTGTTGGTCGGCCTTGTTCTACTTGAGACCATAATTTTACCTGTTAACACCTGCAATAATACTAGGAAGTTTCTGCATGTACTGCATTTGGATTGAGTATTAAAGTTTTTATATTAAATAAGTCAACTGTAGAACCTACTAAGAGTCTTGGCATTCCATGTAGTGAGTGAGTACTAGCTTACATTGATTCAGTTTCATGCATAATTTTCTGATTGCTCTACCTTTCCTTTTAGTGAGATGAATGGATTGTTTTTACTCTTTGTTTTCAATGCTTTTATGACAATCGTGCAGAAAATTCTTTTTTTAGAAGTTTAACACTTGGTTCCTTCATTGACATCTTTGCCATATCTTGTGCAGATTTTTTTTCTTGAAGGGAGATTTATGTTTGGTCCTGATGTGAGATCATTGTTTCTCACCATATTCCTGATTGTTGCACCTGTTTCAATCTTCTGCGTGTTTGTTGCCAGAAAACTAATGGATGAATTTTCCAGCACTCTGGGTATACCAGTGATGGTAATAGCTGTCCTGTTCACTTTATATGTAAGTACTTCATTATCCTTGGCCCCTTATCATGGCTTTTTTCCTTTGGTATTTAGATGCTCCATTTTGGTTGCTGCTTCTATAGTATCCTATAGAGATATTGAACATTGGAACATTAAAACAAAGGATATGGCATCCCTAAAACTCCTACAAATATGGAAAGCTTGTTAATAATTTGGATTTATTTTTCCAAATTTTAGCCATAAACTACACTTGTTGCTCTCTGCTCTCTGAACCATAAAATTCTGATTTGGATCTCATGACCTCGATAGAAGTTTTTACTGAAGATACAAGCTTCCAATTTTCCTTGTTTATAAGTGCTCTAGTAAGCATGTTTGTCATTTATAATTCAGGTACGAAGAAAAGGGAGTTTCTAATTCATTAGCTTCTTCCAGATGATTAGTTGAGTCATTTTGCAAGTATCCTTGTCGGCTTCAAGTTCTCATGCATAAGAGGGTTTCTGGATTTTTGTTCTTTTACTTTTCTTTTCCGTTTTTCCATGCTAAAACATCCTTATCCCAGTCCACTATCATAAGTGTGATGTATGTTTGCTGCTAACTACTAGCTGAAGAACAAATTCGATAGTTGCTCAAACTAATGGATTAATCTCCATAATTCAATGCATTTGTTATATGAAGATTCTTCTGCTTATGATTTTCTTATTACCTACTAACTAACCTATATGGTGACCCCTATATTGATTACATATTGAAAAAGTGTCATTTGACAAGGTTGGTATCAGTGATTTACAAAGCGTTAGGCGCCAAATAGCGTCAAGGTCTAAAAACGCTCGTGCTCACTTGAGCGAAGCAAGACATTAAAATATAAAAATATATAATATAATTAATAAATATAATTATTTAAATAAAAATATGATATTAAATTAAGAAAATCTATAGTACAAAGTCACAATACCACATTAACAAAAAGTCATAAAATTTAAAACAATAAAATTTTATATCAAAGTCATTCATCTTAGTCAATATTATCGTCATTTTCAAACAAATCATCTTCATTAAGTTCGTCATCTTCCTCTTGTCCTTCCTCTTCATCAAAATATGTTTTATTCTCTATGTCTTCAACAATGACAGGAGTCAAGCTTAATGTTGTTGTACTCATTTTTCTCTTTGTCATATGTCTTGTATATGTTTGTAATTCTCCAGCACTTGAATCTCTTGTCATATCTCTCCATATCAATCTATTATTTTCAAATACAAGCTCGCCTTCAATATCTTGCAAGTTGGCACTCATTTCTGTCACCAACTACTCATTTGAATCATCAATATCTTGTGATGAGATTAGATCAATTCTATTTTGCAAATCATGATGAGCCTTAAATTATGAAGTGCGGGTGTTAAAATACACATAACTTGTATCTGCATAAAATATAATATTCATCCATAAGAAGGCACTTTAATAGAACTGAAATGGCACAAACCTATATTGGACTGCATTTCAGGAACCCTATGATGCATACATACTATATATTTCTCCCAATTGTTATCCTATTTGGTTTATGGCATTTGCAGATTTCAAATGCATTTCTTGCCCCATTGTAGCACTTTACTAGCCAAATATTTCTTCTTTTAATAACATTACAACTAAGTGTCGAACCAAAATGTACATAGACTTTGTGCATGATATTATTGCACTTGCATTTTGCTATTCAAAGTGTGATAGCCAGATTTGTCAATGTACATTGTCTTTGTGCATGATATCACTATACTTGTAAGTATTTTTATCCAAATCAAAGTGTGATGTGGGCTTTGCATTTCAGGATTTGATTCTTCTACTTGTTACATCGGGTAGAGATCCGGGTATAGTACCTCGTAATGCACATCCTCCAGAAGCTGAAATCTTTGAGGATAATAGTGAAGTTGGAGGTGCCCGAACTCCACAATTACGTTTACCACGAACAAAAGATGTAAATGTGAATGGGATGACCGTAAAGGTGAAATACTGCGACACTTGCTTTCTCTATCGGCCTCCTCGTTGCTCACACTGCTCGATCTGCAATAACTGTGTGGAACGTTTTGATCATCATTGCCCATGGGTTGGCCAATGCATCGGGCTTGTAAGTTGCAATTTTTTTGTATAATTGTTTGAAATTGTCTTATATGTTAATGTGAGCCAGCTTGATTCACAAATGAATATGTTTAATGACTAATGAAAACCTGAAACTGTAGACCATCCAGGACTGTTTGCCAACAACTAGAACATTATTATCAAAACTAGTGCTATTACTTGCATTTGACAAAGATGACATCAGATAAAAGACACTATTTTCATGAGAGAGTTTGTCTCTGGCTATTACTGATACTTGTATTCTTGATGCAGAGGAACTATCGTTTCTTCTATATGTTTGTTTTCTCAACAACTTTGCTCTGTCTCTATGTCTTTGGTTTTTCCTGGGTGTGCATCGTGAAAATTAGAAATGCTGAACAAATATCTCTTTGGAGAGCAATGACTAAGACTCCAGCTTCCATTGTCCTCATAATCTACATTTTCATATCAGTTTGGTTTGTTGGCGGTCTCTCAGTCTTCCATTTATATCTAATGAGCACCAATCAGGTATTATTCCTTGTAACTTCTTACTGACAGTTCAGTGTATATGCCCATGCTGTTCTTTGATCAGTTTCTTTGTTCCTTTGTTAGACGACTTATGAAAACTTCAGATACCGTTATGATCGGAGAGCTAACCCATATAACCGAGGAGTAGTAGAGAATTTCAAAGAGATCTTTTTTACAAGCATCCCTCCATCAAAGAACAAATTCCGTGCAAGGGTACCACGGGAACAAGAATATCAACAACTTACTATAGGTGGTGGTTTCATGAGTCCAAATATGGGCAGAGCGGTGGGTGACATCGAGATGGGTAGAAAGCCTGTGACATGGGATGAATTGAGGGCAGTCACACAAGCTGGTGATCTAGAAGGAGGTCTAAGCAGTAGAAACATGGTGGATGACAAGGACAGTGAGCTCGGTGAAGTTTCCCCAGATTTAAGAAGGGAGTTTCTGTCAACAAGGGGTGTGGAAGTACAAGCTGCATTGCACCATAGGCGCTCAAGCTGGGGAAGAGGCGGGAGCTGGGAGACCATGCCTGAGGTTCGAGCTGTGGCATCTGCAATGTGGGAAACAAGTAGGATAGGCAGTGGCAGTGGCAGCCGCAGCATGTCTGCAGCAAACTTATGAGGTGTGCAGATAGGACACGCTCGTAAAGGCATGGATCTTGTGGATGCCTTTTGGTGCATTGGAAAAGGACTGGTGTCTCCTAGTGTTACATAGTTTGCGAGTGATCTATTGGGTTTGGTTGATACACATTTGTAGAAAATTGTTTTGTGCTGATTTGCTGTGATACCAGCATCGTCTATTTTTTTAAGCTCTGAAGACGATAGATAGTCGAGGACTGTATTCGCTTGCTTGACGTGTGTGTGTGTGTATATATTTGTGTTTGTGGCTTCAGTAAAAGTTGTTATCCATCTGAGCCTACTTAAGGTATTTCTTTGGCTTCTTTTTTGTCTTTCGAAATGGTTCAACATTACTATGTGTCTAGTTGGTCTGTTGTTTTCTTTTCTCATATTAGTTAATAATTTGGTGTTCCATACTACTTATGATAACAGGATCATATTAGGCATTGCAGTAAATGATACTATTCATTGATGGTGGATTTGGGTAACAACATTCTCATGAACATATTTCAACGCTTGTACAACTTTCAAATCTGGTCGTTTGCCTTGTAAATTACAACTTGCAAATCTGGTCGTTTAGTTGAGATCTATCCATTAGTGATTCCTTTATTTCGAGATTGAGATAGTGACTATTGTCCTAATAGGCATAAAAGGGTCAAGAAAATAGTCTCTATAACAGCAAGAACAACAAACAGGCTGGCATGTGGTGTCCCTACTATTTGCATTTTAGGATCTAATTAAGTCCTTTTAGGTCTATTCTTGCGTTACTAATCCTAGTTGGCTTACTTGGTCTAATTAACATCTCCTTTGGGCATAATCATATCATCTTTGGATGATTGCGTGGCTTCATCTTACAACATCCAATTCTTTTCATATGAAAAATGTATTTTATATGTTATTCCATCTTTTATACTTGTTGACAATCCAACACTAATCATAATGCATGAATGACATAATCACCTAATCGGAAATCAATCGGTCAAATCGCATATTCAATTAAAATATATACAATAATTTTAAATTAATAAAAATTTATAATACTAAAATTAATAAAAAATTAAATAATCTTAAACAAATTAGAATAAAAATGTATTCTATAGAACATCATAAAAATAATAATATAAATAAAATATTATAAACATAGACTTTTATCTAGATTAAACAACACGTAACATAATATAATCTAAAATAAATATTCATTGATACAAAAGAGAGAGTTTATCCAACATAACAAGTGGATGAGAGAGACTACTATGTTGGTCAGGTAATTCTAATTTCAAAGTTAATATTAATATCCTCTTAAATAAATAATAAAAAAAGGAAGCGCTCGGCGCCTGGGCTCGCCTTGCCTCGAGCGCCCGATTGCCTTTTGAAATCACTGGTTAGTATAACCATGCTTACATTTAAAGGTTTGACATGGCTTTTGTTACCTGGAAATATTGATTTACTAAAGTAGCATAATTGTCATGCTGCCAAGTCAGTTACCAGATTAACTAGATGGACATCTCTTACTGAACTGGTAGTCCAAGTTGGTGCCCATATGCATTATGTTGATCTGGTCCCTTTGAATTATGAAGTGCGGGTGTTAAAATACACATAACTTGTATCTGCATAAAATATAATATTCATCCATAAGAAGGCACTTTAATAGAACTGAAATGGCACAAACCTATATTGGACTGCATTTCAGGAACCCTATGATGCATACATACTATATATTTCTCCCAATTGTTATCCTATTTGGTTTATGGCATTTGCAGATTTCAAATGCATTTCTTGCCCCATTGTAGCACTTTACTAGCCAAATATTTCTTCTTTTAATAACATTACAACTAAGTGTCGAACCAAAATGTACATAGACTTTGTGCATGATATTATTGCACTTGCATTTTGCTATTCAAAGTGTGATAGCCAGATTTGTCAATGTACATTGTCTTTGTGCATGATATCACTATACTTGTAAGTATTTTTATCCAAATCAAAGTGTGATGTGGGCTTTGCATTTCAGGATTTGATTCTTCTACTTGTTACATCGGGTAGAGATCCGGGTATAGTACCTCGTAATGCACATCCTCCAGAAGCTGAAATCTTTGAGGATAATAGTGAAGTTGGAGGTGCCCGAACTCCACAATTACGTCAACAAATAACAAAAAAACTAAAAGTGAATGGGATGACCGTAAAGGTGAAATACTGCGACACTTGCTTTCTCTATCGGCCTCCTCGTTGCTCACACTGCTCGATCTGCAATAACTGTGTGGAACGTTTTGATCATCATTGCCCATGGGTTGGCCAATGCATCGGGCTTGTAAGTTGCAATTTTTTTGTATAATTGTTTGAAATTGTCTTATATGTTAATGTGAGCCAGCTTGATTCACAAATGAATATGTTTAATGACTAATGAAAACCTGAAACTGTAGACCATCCAGGACTGTTTGCCAACAACTAGAACATTATTATCAAAACTAGTGCTATTACTTGCATTTGACAAAGATGACTTAAGATAAAAGACACTATTTTCATGAGATAGTTTGTCTCTGGCTATTACTGATACTTGTATTCTTGATGCAGAGGAACTATCGTTTCTTCTATATGTTTGTTTTCTCAACAACTTTGCTCTGTCTCTATGTCTTTGGTTTTTCCTGGGTGTGCATCGTGAAAATTAGAAATGCTGAACAAATATCTCTTTGGAGAGCAATGACTAAGACTCCAGCTTCCATTGTCCTCATAATCTACATTTTCATATCAGTTTGGTTTGTTGGCGGTCTCTCAGTCTTCCATTTATATCTAATGAGCACCAATCAGGTATTATTCCTTGTAACTTCTTACTGACAGTTCAGTGTATATGCCCATGCTGTTCTTTGATCAGTTTCTTTGTTCCTTTGTTAGACGACTTATGAAAACTTCAGATACCGTTATGATCGGAGAGCTAACCCATATAACCGAGGAGTAGTAGAGAATTTCAAAGAGATCTTTTTTACAAGCATCCCTCCATCAAAGAACAAATTCCGTGCAAGGGTACCACGGGAACAAGAATATCAACAACTTACTATAGGTGGTGGTTTCATGAGTCCAAATATGGGCAGAGCGGTGGGTGACATCGAGATGGGTAGAAAGCCTGTGACATGGGATGAATTGAGGGCAGTCACACAAGCTGGTGATCTAGAAGGAGGTCTAAGCAGTAGAAACATGGTGGATGACAAGGACAGTGAGCTCGGTGAAGTTTCCCCAGATTTAAGAAGGGAGTTTCTGTCGACAAGGGGTGTGGAAGTACAAGCTGCATTGCACCATAGGCGCTCAAGCTGGGGAAGAGGCGGGAGCTGGGAGACCATGCCTGAGGTTCGAGCTGTGGCATCTGCAATGTGGGAAACAAGTAGGATAGGCAGTGGCAGTGGCAGCCGCAGCATGTCTGCAGCAAACTTATGAGGTGTTCAGATAGGACACGCTCGTAAAGGCATGGATCTTGTGGATGCCTTTTGGTGCATTGGAAAAGGACTGGTGTCTCCTAGTGTTACATAGTTTGCGAGTGATCTATTGGGTTTGGTTGATACACATTTGTAGAAAATTGTTTTGTGCTGATTTGCTGTGATACCAGCATCGTCTATTTTTTTAAGCTCTGAAGACGATAGATAGTCGAGGACTGTATTGGCTTGCTTGACGTGTGTGTATATATTTGCGTTTGTGGCTTCAGTAAAAGTTGTTATCCATCTGAGCCTACTTAAGGTATTTCTTTGGCTTCTTTTTTGTCTTTCGAAATGGTTCAACATTACTATGTGTCTAGTGGGTCTGTTGTTTTCTTTTCTCATATTAGTTAA
>LVTN01000852.1:0-62076 GCA_001649415.1 Musa itinerans | reverse complement strand
ATATATATATATATTTAAGAAGAGTCTTATTCATAAGAAAATAATTATTATTTTCTTTTTTCTTTTCTTTTTTACGCAAAGGATTAGTGAATTTAAGATTCAAGTCAGGACACTACGATATAATATTATTAAGGTCTTTATCAACTGAGCTAACTAATATATTCCACATTTAATCTTTTCCTTTTTTTACAAAGTAAAGCTTCTTTCACATCTTTAACTCATCAAGTAAAGTTACTTGTAATACAACATTTCCCTAACCATGGAACATAATATTCGAGCCATCTTCTCAAAATGTACTTCAAAGTTAGTATCCATCCCACAACAAATTGAAACCGTTCACTAGGTAACATGAGCTCGATGCACCATTAGATGTTTATAACCAACCAGGGTAAATTTGATTGCTTGATAATGAACCCCTACATCCTAACAACATGCTTAATTCCATATGTGTTGCAAAGTTAGTGACATTACTGCTATTTCTAGACTCCAATAACAAATATGCCTTCACGCTAGTATGAATCAAACAGCACCTCTTAACTCCTTCCGAACTCGCCTTTAAAACCGGCCCCTCTTTCTCATGCCAAAGGAGAAGGACAAGGGGGAAGAAGCCCTGTGCTCTTGCTTCAGCTCTCTACAGCTGCTCTTACGCACTGCTCGGTTGACAAGGAAGATGGAAAGCTTGTTGTTGCATCGAATTCTACCTTTCGCCTTCGGCATCTTAGGTGACCACCAAGTTCTTGGATCAAACCTGTTAACTCTGTCACCGATTGCTACTTGACCATAATAATTTGCAGGCAACATCGTCTCATTGATGGTTTTTCTTTCCCCGATGTAAGTATTAGAAGTTCCCAAGTCGGTCTGATTCATCCTTGATTCCGTGCTTGACTCATGTCGCTCGTCGATCGTCACAGTCTCACGTTCTACCGGATTTATCGGAACAAATCAACAGGAGAATTCCAATCGATGCCATATGTTTTCTCTTTATTCAGCTGCAGTTTGTGGATCTACTATTCTCTCGTCAAAACTCACTCGGTCCCCCTCATCATCAACAACGCATTCGGATGCCTCATCGAGGCCGCCTACATCACCATGTACCTCATCTACGCCACGAAGAAGGCTAGGGTTTGTGACTACTATTTGCATCCTCGCTGCATATATCTACGATAACATGTACTAAAAATGCATGTCTTGCGGGATCTTGAGTCGCAGATCTTCACCATCCGAGTCTTCGTCCTGGTGAACGTGGTGGCTTTTGCTGCGATCCTTCTCTTCACTCAACCATTGATTACTGGTACTAAACGTGTGACGGTACTTGGATGGATCTGTGTCGCCTTCTCGCTTTGCGTCTATGCCGCTCCATTGGGCATCATGGTAACAACAGTACTATAATCTCTCTCTCTCTCTCTCTCTCTCTCTCTCTCTCTCTCTCTCTCTCTCCGCGCGCGCGCTCGTGTCCCATTGTGTGAACTCAAATGTTCAGATGCGTGTTATCCGCACAAGGAGTGTGGAGTGTATGCCATTCAACATGCCGCTGTTCCACATGCTGAGCGCGATTGCATGGTTTGGCTACGGCCTGTTTACCGACGACGTATACGTTGAGGTAAACTATCGCAAACACGACGCATGCGGAAGTCGGTCTTCTGTTCTTACGTCCCTGTTTTCATGGCGAAACACATGCATGCAGCTCCCTAACGTTCCAGGGTTCGTGATTGGAGTCGGACAAATGGTGCTCTACGCGATCTATAGGAAGAAGAGCGGTGCTGTGGTGGACGCGGCCGAGCACGAAGTCAAAGTGGCGCAGCCGACGCCGAGCCCAGCTTCTGTGCGGCAGCACATCGTCAGGATTGCGGAGCACGTGGTCAGGATGGTGGAACTGGACCCGACCCTGGATTCAGAGCCTCAGGTTATCGCCGGCGAGAATGATCGCGAGAAGAAGAAGAAGATCGACGTGGCGGAGCCGCCCCTAATTTCAACTCCAGAGTTGGACAACCACAACAACAAGAAGAAGAAGGCGAAGGAGGAGAACGACATGGGTGTGAAGAAGCCAAGGATAGTGGTGGAGCACATCATCAACATCCGTGAGCTGATATCAGTAGCAGCTTAAGAGGAGGAGAAGCAGGCGAAGGACAGACATACCATGCGAGCTGAGAAGGGGCGTGAGCAGTACATTGTGAGCCATGATCTCGAAACGAAGCCGTTCCTATTCCTCGCCTTTAGTTCCTATCATAGGAGGTTTATATCGATTTATATGAAGTGTGAATTCCATAATTCCATTTAGCTTTTCCCTATATTTATATTAAGATATTTATATTTAAAAATATTTAGAAAAATAAAATATTTAATTCGATTGGTTTAACAAAATCTATTTATTTTTAATCCTACAAAATTAACTTTTTAGCTTAATACAAGGATCTCAATATTTTAATTTTGTAAATATAAAGATCTCAATATAATTTTTAATTAATTATAAAAAATATATATAATTAACCCTTATAATCCTTTACATATCTCTGATAAAAGTAAAGTATAGGGTGAAGTGACAAATCCATCCTTAAGATGAATCAATTATCACTCCAATCCTTCACGTATAAAATTTATGATATTAGTTATAATATTTTGTAAATAAATTTATTATATTTTTTTAGACCTCCATCAAATATAGTTTAATCCAAAACAACAAGTGGCTTCAGAACTTAATGTAAATCAACTCATATGCTAAAATAAGATTCATATTTTATTAATTTAAAAACGTTTATGTCATTTATAATATTTTTGAATAAACTTATAACATTTTAAGAAACATAAATCCATTCAAAAACATTATAATCTAAGAACTGGACTGATTCGACTGATGCATAAGGTGCATGTGAAAGAAGAATTACACTTCATGGATTATGGCAAAAAAGAATATCCAGTGACAAATATGAAAAAAAAAACGTCTTTCAGAAAAAAACCAAAAAAAGAGAAACTCTTCTCGAAAATTCACCCCCTTCGAGAATTAGATGTGTATTACCGTTAACTCGAGTTCAAGTATTTTTAAAAGAATTATGCTCAATAAATTAATATCTCTTTCATCTAACGAGGTTACCAACATTAATTAGTTATCTTATACATAGAGCAGTCGACATATTCTGCTCCCTTTCACCAGCAAAATGCTGCTTATGGCCATGACATTGTCATAGGAATGTTGTTTTGCTGACTATACTCTTCGATGATGGGTGTAGTTAGAATAATAAGATCCACAAATGCATTAAATGATGCACGCAGAAACCTTGCCTCCACTGCTTCAAAGTGCCTGTGTTAACAGGCAAAAGAATAATAAGTATCGAAAAAGAGACCTTCAACCAAAGTAGACACAAAACTTACACTAAAAGTTTTCCATCCAAAATGGACATCTGCCTCTTAACCTTGTCAGGCTGCAGCTGCAAGTAAAAGCAAAAGAGACAAATTCACAAATTTATCAGCATACTGGTCTCAGTCTTCATCTCTCTATACATATATATATATATAGAGAGAGAGAGAGAGAGAGAGAGAGAGAGAGAGAGAGAGAGAGAGAGAGAGAGAGAGAGAGAGAGAGAGAGAGAGAGAGAGAGAGAGAGAGAGAGAGAGAGAGAGAGAGAGAGAGAGAGAGAGAGAGAGAGAGAGAGAGAGAGAGAGAGAGAGAGAGAGAGAGAGAGAGAGAGAGAGAGAGAGAGAGAGAGAGAGAGAGAGAGAGAGAGAGAGAGAGAGAGAGAGAGAGAGAGAGAGAGAGAGAGAGAGAGAGAGAGAGAGAGAGAGAGAGAGAGAGAGAGAGAGAGAGAGAGAGAGAGAGAGAGAGAGAGAGAGAGAGAGAGAGAGAGAGAGAGAGAGAGAGAGAGAGAGAGAGAGAGAGAGAGAGAGAGAGAGAGAGAGAGAGAGAGAGAGAGAGAGAGAGAGAGAGTCATCTTCTATATCTAGGTATATAATGGATGACAAGGAAATTAACAAGAGCTAGCTTTTATGAACCTCCTTATAGCATATATAATGTTCGCATGTCCCTTCGATCCATAATCAACTTCAAAGTCACCACTGACCAAAATGCTCGGAACTGAAGAATGTAGAACCATTTACAATAAGAATGAAAATCACATGTAGAAATATACATTAAAATCTATAATAAATAGAAGGCAAAGCTTGAATGTAAGCAAAACCAGAAATGAATATTCCCAAATAGTGGGCTAACAAACAGGCTGAGAAGTTTTCTACAGCCACTTCAATAAATGGAAACATTCATGTGTGGGACAAAAAAAAAAACAAATAACCGGGCCTCGTATGCAATCATGTAATTGATGCAACCATAGAAGGAAGGCAGAAGAAAGAGCCAATAAGCATACATCCACCAAATGTTACTATCTTATTCATGAAATTCCTGCTTTGAACAAGATATAGCTGCTGCACGTGTAATGTTTTACCAGCATCCACAATATTTATTTCAATCCATAAAAACAAGAGTTTTGTTCTTACTAGGGAATTATTAATGCTACAACCCTTCTATTTGTCACGTAAAATGTGTGTTATAAAATTTCTGAAGTTTGCTATCCAATTAGAAAAAAATATTGGGCAATTATACAAGGTAAGTCCATATTTCTTCTTGATTTTTCCCAAAGGAAGGTTATAACTGCATAACAATCAGTGAAGTCATCCAGAATCTACTTCAATCATATTTTCTTAATCATACTCACCTTATAATCGAAATGGGATTCCTCATAATGTTCATGTTTCACGCATAGATGCCAATATAGGACCTTTCAATGGAAAACGAACGCCATCCAGTCTCTAGAAGCTAAAACATAAAAGCAACTCCATTCATAAATCAAAACTCTTGTTTGGCTAAAATATCGCAGAGATTCTATCTCGAAACCACTGGAGTCTCCGTGAAACAGTAAAGGTTGCAACTTTTCGGTGGAAAACCCCCAGAAATGATATTATACATGTAGGACAGCGGGCAAATCCGCCATTTAAATCGGGTAAAAGATGCCACACGTTCCACGTCATCGCCGGAAAGAAACTAGTTATCTCAACAGCAAGTAGGACAAGAGAGGGAATGAAGAACTCACCATCTAAATTCCCACCCGGAAGAAGAGAGAGATCCGAAGTCGGCGTTGGCTCCGTTGTCGCAGACCATCAGATCTATCGATGGCGGTCACCGACTGGGGCGACGGCGATTACGAATTAGGGTCTACGAGGGCGCGCGGCTGCGCCATTGAGAGGGACGAGATTAAGTGGGGTAGCGGGTTTAGCGGATTTAGATCCGTACCCGACCGAATGGGTTGACGAGTTTGCCCCTTTTCACGTGCAACGCACTCGCCTCTGCAATTTGATATTACTGATTTGCCCTCCAAACTTAACCAGATGTCCAGTACGCTAACCGTCTAAGTGTCTATGTAATTAGCGCTGACCCTTCCGAAACCGACTATTCCGGTTTCCTAAAAGCAGCCACCAAAAACGAACCAAATTTTTTTAATTTGATTTCGATTTAAACCGTTATTTTTTAATTTTTCAATTGAAAATATAAAAAAATATATTTTATTTTAAACTTTAAAATTTGAATGTATAATGAGTGTAATAGCATAAAGAAACAATGAGTAAATATTTTTTTTGCAAAAGTTTGAAATAAATTATATATTTTTTTTGTAAAAATTATGTACAATATGAGTAAGAGCAGTAGGAAGAACACGTTAATAGCGGGATTTAAAGCGTTTTTGATAATCATCAATAAAAAAGACTTTTTTTTTACCAAAATTAAAAAATAAATGTTTAACGAAAATAAGTCTAACTAATTTCTTCATAATTATTTTAATTAAAAAAAGGATAAGAGGGATACCTAGAAATTTATGTTTGATTTATTTTATTGACTTGTATTGTGTATTTCTTCTCATGATACTTAGGAAATGTCTCATATCCTCATTTGAATTTGAAAATCTAATCGTAGTAGTTACAAATCGCATGAAAAGAGTCATCAGAATTTGATTCAATTTCAGTTATAACTCTAGATTATGTTGATATGACCCGACAATTATAATTGGATCATATACCCTTCATTATTTCTTAATAATCAATATTATAGTTTAACCAATATCAAATGCAGCAGTTCTGGATTTTGGGGCCCAATTGATGTCCTAATTTTGCCCTTCATTATTTCTTAATAATCAATATTATATATAGTTTAACCAATATCAAATGCACCAGTTCCCAATTGACGTAATTGAAATCAGTTGCATCATATTTTAATATCTAGAATCTTAATCAAACACGAAAATAATCAATTGCATCAGCTGACCTTTTGTATGATCAATTTGCAAAATTGATTGAACCCAATTTGACGTAAATTAAGCTCAGGATGATCACGATTGAATCTTTGGACCTAAATGACTCGTGTATAACACTCAACCCATATGCTGCAGCAGCTGTCGCCGTCTACCTCCCAATTATGTGCACCAACAACCTTTTTCCATGGATCATTTTGACCTCTCTTGTCTAAGTGCAATGCCTGTACATAGCTTTGAAGATACGGCAATCTCGACAACATCTTTCACCACTGCTCGATCGCCATTTACAAGTCAAGTAGGCTGAAACGTCATAATCCAACACTAGCGATCAGTGTACAGCAGCTGCATGCCTTCACTTGGAATGATGGAATGTGTCCGGTGGCTATCTCGGTATACTTTCTATGATGGCGACAACTTCCACAGAAGCATTTCATCGAGCACCATGAAGTCACTTTATGGACTCGACTGTGGATAGTCTCCGCAACATGGAACGCGTTGTAGAGCCAGGAAGAGTTGACTTCTTCATTGAGGCTCCTCCGTCGTGGTCTCGTCGGCACAAAGCCGAAGTAGGAGGAGCATGTGACGGCCACTTTGCATCATTCCTCTACCATATATGTTGCTCCAGGCATGGCAAGACTGTTGTCGGCTCGTTACGGATCGGTCATTTCGTCAAACACATAGGAAACGATGGAGAAGGACTCGCTGGAGTTGACAAAGAGCTCAAAAGATTAGGACGCCCCCAAGTGCTATTGGCTCACCGGGGTTGACCATCGATCTCGGTGGGCGTAAAAGTCTCTTGTTCCATTGCCCGCACCTCTCCCCAAACATTGTGATCGACAGCACAGCCAACATCTCCCACTCCATATATTGCCACTGACATCTCTTGCTCAGCATCTTCGTCTCTCACCATGACTTCCAGCTAAACAAATCCTCGCTCATGAGCAGATTTGCTTCTTCTTCTGCATCATCTCGACACATTCTGCATCAGCTAAGTCATGAGTAATCTGAGCCTCCCAAGAGCCACGATGATGTTTCATCAAGTTTATGACAGAGGTTAAGAGCATAAGCTTCCAAGAGTTGGTTCTTTCCCCCTCGCTCCGAGTGATCATAACAACGACAGAGTAATAGTAGTAGGAGTTTATCCTTCTTGTGAAGCTATCTTTGCATGGAAAAGGTTGGAGGAGATGGCAAAGAGAAGAGGGCGAAGAGGCTGATACTGAAGACCTTGGAACGGTGCCGGTCGATGGCCGGCCAGCGCAGAGGAGGAAGGCAGGAAGCGCCGCCGGAGGGGTGCTTCGCGGTGTACGTCGGGCCAGAGAGGGAGCGGTTCGTGATCCGAACCGAGTGCGTGAACCACCCTCGCTTCAGGGTGCTACTGGAAGAGGCGGAGATGGAGTTCGGCTACTCCAACTCCGGCCCTCTCGAGCTCCCGTGCCATGTAGAGGTCTTCCATGAGGTCTTGTGGGAGATGGAACAGGAGGCGGTGGAGTCGTCTTGGTGCAGCTTCGGACGAGGAGGAGGAGGAGGAGGACATGGTGGATATCGTTCTTTGAGGTCGGTCAACCGATGAAACATGCTACGTGCTCTTTGCTTCCTTGTTCATGTCTGAGGAGACGCAGACTTCGATCTGCATGTCAATCTCTTTCCAAAGTATAATAACTGTGTTACGAGTTCTTGAGTTACAACTCGGTCTTCTTCTTCACACAAGGATTCTTGTCTGCAGCTAAAACAGCAAAGAAACCTGCTTGATCACTTCTACTTGTAGAGTGATGTAGCTTGCAAGCATAGCCATCTGTGCCTACTGCAAACTTCTTCCTTTGAAATTACTGCAAGTGCTGTGCTTCTAAGAACTTGGTGAAATCAAATTTGAAAGAGATTATTATGATGTAACTTTGAGAAGAAGACAAACAAAGAACAGGGAATTCCCAAGCTTTTTTTAGTTGGCAGTAACTGGAGCAGCAGCAGCTATAGGTTTGTCCTTGGGGGAATCTCCACTGTTCATTGTAGTATTAGATGCTCCAACAAAGTCTGTGTAAGTATCCCATAGAGAACTTTGGGGGACACAGATGAGATTGCAATCAAATCAGAGGAATAAATACTGAAGTCCATCAAGATCAATAGATAAAGCTAAACTCAAGATTTAGAGTTCATCAATACTAAAAGAAAAGATGTAAGAAGCAAAGGATTTATAACTACAATCCATTCATGCATTTGCCAAATAGAAAATTTATAGTATGATATGTTGGTAGTAAGACTTGACAACAAACATCCAATAGTGCATTTCACAAGACATATTGAGTAGTAATAAGCAAAATGTTGATTGATTGCTAATAGGATGAAAAGATTTCGAATTGATAAGACAAAGATAGCATGAACTCAACATGTCATGTACTCCCAAATTTGAATCCTGCTTTTGCCTATATGTATCATCAGATGAACTGTGCTTCTGTCATTGTGGAAGCAGGAAATTAGTCTTTCATGATAGTTAAAGAGGTTGCAACTCTCAAGCTGTTTCTTACCAACTATGTTACTAGATATTTACAGGTAAAATAGATGTACTGAAACACACATGTTGGTGATACATTGGACTTTACTTTCCCTGAATCATCTACACCCTAATATTTCTGTTCATACAATACTTGTGTCGGTTTTCTTATAGTTTCATCCATAATAAATGCTTAATCATTATCTGGACATGTGATAGATGTCTCCATAACATGTAATACATATCTCCATAATCAGAACCAGGTTTTGCACTACCTGACCAAAGTATGCAGACTCATTCTCTGTGTTGAAGGGTCAGCAAGAGTTGTCACAATCTTAAGTTCGGCTTTCAAACATATTACTGCATTCATCACATTCATTGAACAAATAAATAGTTGAGAATCCTAGATGCTGTGGGCAATGCACAATCTCACATGAAAGGTCACTTTCTAATTGTATATACTTCTAAATTCTGACAGAAGTATCAATCACATTAATAAGAGGGAGAGGTTACTCAATAGACTTGAGAGTTGCATTAAAATTAAAAGAAAATAAAAAAAACTGTTCTTTCTGATGCTGGCTCAAAATTAATATTATTGATAAACACAACAAACATGTATGAAAAAAGAAGTAAGAATTCCCTTAATTAAGAAATGCAGAACACTTGCAATAATGGCATTATTGTTTCTCAGAAATTTGGAAAGAAGACACACAATTGTTCAATCATCGCTTGGCTCCAAAAATGTTTATGATAATCAAAAAACACTGATGAAGGTTTACAGTAAACTGTCGAGCAATGAAGTAGCAAGAGCAAGCCGAACATGATATCATAATCAACTTAAGCACTGATAAATCAAAGCCTTTCAAGGTCGAAAATATGTAGTGTAAGACTTGAGAAACACCTGAAATGCCTCAAGGCTCCAACTTGTACTATTGACCTTTTAAACTTGCCAATTCAAAGCTAATTATCTATGATTAAGTTTCCAGGACGTGTTCATTCACCATCATTCTAGTGTTCTCCCTTTAAAAGAGATATATACAAATGGGAAATTGCTAATCATCCTTGTAAAAATGTTTTGGCTTTAAGATCACCGAAACAAACTTTTAGCAGAATGTCCTGTAATATACATACAACATCCAAACACAACCAAGCTGAACATAAGAGGATCTTCATAAGGTTAAAAGAAATGAAAACAAAAGAACAAAAGTTTTTAGTTATTCTGCAAGTGAAATTATAGGTAATAACAGCGTGGTATAGGACAATTCAAAGAAAAAAAAGAACCATAATCTCAAACAGCACTTGGAGTACATACTCCAAAACTTTTACCTAATTGCTGGCCTAATCTGGATCAAGAATTGTGTTAGTAGGAAATTCTGTTGTCACAACTCAGTACAAACTGGTTTCCAAGGTTACTTGCATTCATTTTCCTGAGTGATCGCAATTCAATTGTCTCGAACATGCTCATTAATTTTAGTTTTCTTCAATTGAAGGTTTTCAGAAATTAAGTTTACAAGCTCATACATTTCTTTCCCAATGCTAGGATTTCTTATATATTTGAAACATTCTCAAGGATCTGATGTCTCACTCAGCTTGTCCGTTGTCTTGGAAAAATCACATGAATGTTCTACCTAGATGACTGTTTTTTCTTCTTTCTTTTCCTTTCTTGGAGCGAGGGTAAGAGAGGACTTGTTCCATCTAAACAACCTAATTTTTCTTGCCCTGATTAAACGGCTTATGCTTGATCACAGCTTACTTTGTTCAGGTCTTGTAGTGTACTGCCAAATCTAGGATGCCAGCTATCTAATTGCCCACCAAATGCAGTGCCACAAGCTTGTAGAACTTTGCAGCTGTTGCAATATCATAATGTCGATAGGCTATAACAAACTTTCATAGCAAAACATGACCAGCCAAACTAGTGAGGCAATGGCCAAATTAACTTGATCTGGCTGAGCTTGAATTAACTGGTGCCTATACAGATCAGCCATTGGGTAAAGTATGTGACCAACACTTTGCCAGCAAGCCTTTGCACCATGATAAGTTTGCTCCTTTGCCACTAGTGTGCCATGGCTCAGGTCCCAGAAGAGCTATCTTGACCACCCTAGATGTATTGGTGGGAACCTCATGTATGGGGTGTATTTTTTTTTTGTGAAAAAAATATATCTCTAATGAGAAAAGTTTTGAAAATTTAATTACATCTGGATATTTTGGAATGGTTAGTGTTAATAGTCTTTGTGGGGTTAAGGCCAATTTCATGCCTAACTGACAACCAGCTTGATCCTAAAAATTATCCTCTCTCTCTATTCTTCAATTTTCTACTCTAGATAAGTTCTAATAAAGGAAAATGGAATGTTGTCCATCCATATTAATCTGTTGAAAACCAAACAGACTAAAGATACAAAATCCAGACCTAAAGGCAATTAAAAAGATAAAAAGAACAATCAGAAATCAAACCACAAACATGTCCAGACACCATCATTATAATAGAAGGAACCAACAAAAGTGAAGGATTGGAATATTATTAATCAGCATGAAGTAGTTAATCCAGGAAAGTGTTTCTATTTCTAAGACCAAATTGACCTTAGCACCTCCAGTATTCACAGAAATAATAAAAGAACAGATGTCAAAGCAATTTTTGATTATGGCAGCAACTGTTAAAGCTGAGTATAGATTAAACCATGGAGAATGACCCTTCCTATAATGAGTATAGATTATAATGGTTGTTCTTTTTTGTCCCCTTGTATCTAAATGGATAGGGTTCTCGCTGTGCCTCAAGGTAATGTACAATCATTGATGTATTGTAAGTAGAATGTGAAGGCACTATGTTCCTTAACCAGACTACCCCTTCATGTACAAGTGGTAGATCTGCACATAGATCTAGTAGGAGTTCATAAGATATTTGGAAAGGTTGAGTAAGCATTTCATGCCTAAGTGGTAGGAAACAATTTGGTATAATACATGTACAGTATTCTAGGACTGAAATATTACATTTTGAATTGTGTACTGGCCAAAGATAACATAACACAATGACAGATTTGGTTCCATTAGTATCTCATAACTTAATCACAATCCTAGTGTTCATATCTGTATTATTCAGCCAAGACATGGCCCAATATTGAAATTAACAATTGGAAATAACACAAATCAAGAATGATCTCTGAAGACCACTTGATATCCAATAAGTCATAAGATTGCTAATATAACATGTGAACTCAAAACAAAGAAGTCTTGGGACAGGTAAAAGGTAAAAAAGAAAAGGGAACTGTACTTCATGTCATTAATCGGCTAGATGCAAAATGTCTCTCATTTTACACCTTCATATGGATGTAAAAGTCGAGCAACGAAAAGGTTCTTAAACTTTCCGAAATCATGTCGACAAAGTCCCTGTTCGTTTCCTCTCTTGCATGTTACTCCTTTTAGAGGATATACTGAAACATCATAGGAATTGGACATAAAATTTATAATTCAGTAGGAAATATCGCATGTTTTCAAACATGTCACAAAAGATGATGAATGTAAATGGACTGATTTATTGGCCTACATTTAACTACACTTTTCTCTGGTTTTTGACATGAAGTTCATATTACTCCCTAGCCAATCATATAAAAAAAAAAAAAAAAAACCAGATTTTTTGGCAAAATTAACTCTCAGATTATTATCAATTTGAGATCAAGGAAGCAGAACAATTAAATAAGGACAGAGGTGTTATAGCATAATTCTCTGTAATGGAATCAGGATTCTGAATGACTGATCCGAAATCCACAAGCCAAAATATTGAGGTTCATTGATTGACTACCAAAATTTCATGTTTGAGTAGAATGTCATGTGCATTTCTAGCATCAGTCTTATATCCGATTCACACTTTGCGTATAGACTATTTAGCAGTGTCACTAGACAACCGAAAATTACTCAGCATGCCAACAATGGTACACAAATAAATGTAATAATGTTGATATTTATTTCTTATAGAACAAGGCAATCACAAATCAGGTTCCTAAAAGGATAAATCATCAGATACAGCTAAAATCTTAATAACACACCTCAACATAAAAATGACATGAAGTTTCATCGCAGCATATCCACCTCTGCAAGGGTAGGACTCCATGCTCCACATCCATTGCCACATTGTTCCTGTCCCATTCTGATCATGTAACTCGCTCGAATGAAAAAAAGAGAGAGAGGAATACCAGAATTGGGAAACCACAATGGAGGTTGCAGAGAAGGGAGCAGGCAGAACCAACCACCCATCATCAAGTTCCTCAGTGACTTGAATCATCTTGGCAACTCTCTTCATGTTACAAATCGGAATCACACACCAAAGAAACAAACCAAACGACGTAATGGAAACAAGCTTTGCTATTCTCTCCAGCTGAAGATGGTAAATTCCATCTAGCTATCCTCCGAATTTTCATTTGAGAGTTCTCCGACACTAGTCCGACTCATCTGAATCATCCTCTGCTGAGAAGACTCGTTCTTGTTGTTGCTGCTGCTGCTCCTGGTCTTGCAACTGTCCGCTCCCACCAGAACCTGCTGCAGCCCTGCCATACCCAATCTGCGGATAAAATTGGTTCAACGTTTGTGGATTCAGCACTCCAACATGCCCGTCCTGTGAGAGCCCAAGCTCCAGCCCCGGCAGCTGCTGCCCATGTGCGGCCAGCATCGATGCGAAGCTCATCGGACCCATGTTGGCACCGGGCAAGTCCAGCCCGTGCATCCCCATTCTCTGCATGAAGTTGCCCATCGACCCATCGACACCGCCTGCAGTTGCAAGACTCGAGCTCGATGCGGCTGCCGACCCAGAGTGCAGGAATCCGGAATCAAGCACGCCAGGCGGCAGCAGAAAGCCCGGGAGGGGCCGGCCAAAGTTCGCAGCCCCCAGCATGGCCCAATTAGGCCGCACAGCGGGCCCCGCCCCCTGACTCAGCTCGTCGAGCTTGGGATGGAGGCCGGCGGAGACGGTGGTGCCGGGGCGGGACAGGGAGCCAGCTGCGACGGCGGAGGCAAGGGCTGAGGCGGGGATGGTGCCGGTGCCGGTGGCGGCGATGATCGAGGCCTCCGCCTGCTGGAGGAGCCACTGGATGGTCTCCCCATCGGACTTGTGGCCTAATTCTCTGGTGAGCTGAAAGATCCTGGCGGCGCAGAGCGCGGGCATCCGGATCCTCCTCCCCCTGCCTTCAACTTTGGTGTGCCTGTCCTTGTTGGAGCTCCTCTTGGGCGCAAGCTGCTTCCTTGGCTCATCTTTCTCCGCCGCCGCCGCCACCACCTGTGACCCTGTGGAAGGCGCAAGGTCTCTGCTTTCCGGTGCTGCAGAGGCTGTGGTGGGTTCACTTTTGTGCGGCTGCGGGAGGCCCAGCGCCTGGTGGAATTTGGGAGATGAGTCTCTAAGATCCATGAGGCAGAAGGAGACGGAGGAACTCTGGGATTCCGGGGAGTTGACGGAAGGGATGAAGATGAGGAGGAAGGTGGGAAGACTATGCTACCATGTTTGGGCACAGGGAATCAGATTGGAGTTGAAGGGTCCAAAGAGAATGAAGAACATGCACAGGGCTGAGACCAAAAAGATTCCCACTTTTACAGTTTACTGTCTCATCTTGAGCTTTTTTTGTTTTTAACACAGTCAACAGTATCACTTCGGCTGAGGGGGGGAAAAAGGAGTGGGCGAAGGCATGAACGATCAGCACCGGTTTTGCCATCATCATAATAATCTGCAAGATTTATGGTCAGCTTTGGATTCTAACACAGTCCATCGTTTCCTGCCAACTCTTTTTCTCCGATAAAACAAAAAAAAAAATTCCCCTTTATCTCTCTATATTTATTAGAGAGAAAGATTTTTTATACTTAAATTCCTCGTCTTCTAAAGAACATTGTTGTTCAAATAATTTAAATCATATTAGGATTTCAAAAACACTTTCTCTGTAAATGCTAACTAATCTTCTCCGCGTTTGGCATTGGAACTGATGGGAGATTAAGAGTACTTTACTGTAGGTGGATGCCTACCATATGACAACACTTCCCTCGAAGTTTTCTCCCATGATCAGCGTTGGGCTCTCTTTTCGCAACACCGAAAGCCAAACTCCAAGAAAATGACATCTAATCCTCACTTATTCTCTTCCCTGAGCACTTTGAAAGTGATTTTATTCTTATTTTATTCCTGTGACTTATCTTCCATGTCCATCTGTGTGATTGTAATTGTCAGAGAAGAACTCGAAAGAACAGGCCGTCCACACTTGTGCTGTATTAAGGAGAAAGGCACAGAAAAGAGAAGAAGAAACAGTTGGTCTATCATGATACAGCAGTATCTTAGTCCAAGTCGGGAGACAAGACCGACAACGTTCTATCGTATTAGAGAAGCGAAATGGAGAGAACAGAATAAATACAATTTCTTTTATTTTTCTCTCAGAAAACGGAGAGGAAATAGTGCTTAATTAGAAACATATCAGCTAATGATACAGACTATAATATGGTAAATTATGCTGGCAATTGAATTCTGCAATTGTTGAAATCCATCGAACATTCCTATTGAGTTCTCATACTTCATCTCTTCATCTGTCAAATCAGATCTACTCTCGTTCGTTTCAACTGCTTTCATTTCCTAGAGATGAAATGAATTATGCACCATCATCATTTGTGATCTAAACTGAGAAAAATGGTACATCAATGAACACTTGAAAAGAAAAAGGAAAAATAATCTCTTGCATTCGGTTTGTAAAAAAATTGATTCTTTTCGCATCATAGTGACCGCGAAAGAGAGAGCAATTACCATATTCTTTGAATCTCCTTCAACTTGCAAAAATACTTAGTTGATTGATCGGTATACCGATACGGTTAGGAGACAGACTTGTAGATCTTGACAATGATGGCAGAGATTTGTTCTGTGTTCATTGGTGCATGATTTGCTTGTCTCAACTGTCGATGTATCGATCGAATTTGCTTGATGTTTCATTAGATAGCAAAAAAGAATTCCACCTGCTTTTCACATGAGACAATAAAATGAAGTAAGAAAATATAAATTTGTACATAACTATATAACTATAAAAATTTCAAGTACCACTAATCATTATGTTGCAGTGGTTATATGTTTTTAAATCTAATAAGCATTTATTGTAATATTTTAATTGATTTCTTCTTTCCATAAATAGTTAATGGATTACAAACTTTTCAAATGTTTTATTTCTTATTCAAAATAGTTCAGTTGATAACACACTGATATGCAATATAAAAAAAAAAATGATTTAAAGAGTATAAGATAATTATACCATGCAGCATGAGTATTTCACTAGTTAACATAAATTATTAGCTATGAATACCTAAATCCCATCACAAAACCTTGTAGTAATTTAACTTTTTTATTTATTCCTATAGCTATTCCTCAAGACACCATTTTTCCTATAGCTATTCCTACAAATCCAGATACGAAAGCAGTCACTACTGTCATGTTAGCAACAAGAATTCCTCTCTTTTCTTTTCTCTTGTTGCATGCTTTTTTATGAAGCTATGTCTTTTTACATGCAAGTGTTTCCATGCTGTCCTTGTTAGCTATTTTGATTATAGCTATTACAATTTTGTGGTGTAGCAAGCAATTTACTACTTGTATATCCAAACTTACATGGGACATCATGGGAGTCACTACTATAGTTCTCTCCTGCATTTTTATATACTCTCTCTCCTGACAGTCATTAGCCCCACAAATGAGATTGATGGCAGGAGACATCATCCCAATGACCTTTCGGATTGATTTGGTCCAATGTAGGAACATTGTCTCCTAGTTGGAGACATCATCCTCTTTGACCTAATCAATGTGATCTTGATACTTCCTGATGGAGTTGTGTTGAGATGTATATTCTATGTTCCTAGTTCACACAGTTGGATTGCACTGGTGTTTTTCTCAAGGATCAAGTGGATTCAACCTCAAATCAAAGTGTACCAATCTAAAGAACAAGTTGCTCAGCACAAGAACAAAAGTTGATACTGCAGAAACTGTTACTATTATGGGCTATGAGAAGCTGCAGTTTTTGGTTCATGTAATTAAGCAAGGAAAGGTCAAAATCATATAATATCTTCAATAACACATTTATTATTTTGAAATGATGTTTCAAAATGATGCGACAAATCAAGTCAAATGGGATGAAATAATAATAAGTCGTAGTTATGGTGGATCACAGTGATTTCTTTGAGTCCATTTACTTGTTCTAACAGGCCTTTAAAACTTATCTAACAAATGAAAAACATTTATTGCATTATAGTCTATGCAAAACACATGCCAAACATATCATTGCTCATTAATCAAAAAATGTCTGAATGCTAATGATCAGATCATTGCAGAGATCAATATCAAGTCCAGAAGCAGAACAGGATGAGGAAGATGAGAAAGACTGTACGATGTGTAGATCTCAGAGAAGAATATACAATCTCTTCATGCTAGTTTTATGGATGATGATATAGACAGATGGTAAGTCGGAAACTCATGTGATGGATATGGAAAATCCAACTATGGAGGCTCAAATGGAATCCTGATGTAGAATCCATGGGAAGGGCATTGAAACATTCATCCATTTCTCTTGAGTTGAGGTACAAGATTGTTCGAGTGAAGTTTTGTTTCTGGGGACTCGATGCATCTGTTCTTAGTTTCATGTGTATGTATGTATATATACTTACTTGTTTCTCATCAATGATTTATCGCTAATTGGTGATTGCTTTATCATATGTGTTATCATTGAGACTAAACTATACAGAAGAAACGTGTGTTTTGCAATTAACAAATTTGAAATCAAGATGAAAAAAAAAAAAAAGGAAGGATGCAATGAAGTTGTCGATTAGACAAGAAAGGATGGAGATAAAGCTGGAGTTAATGGGATGAGTGAATGAGAAGTATCACTCCAAGTGTTTGTATAAGATTAGATACATCCATGCTTCTAAAATCACATAGAACTCGACAAGATTATCTTTCCAGACTTTTGGAATTATGTCACACGCCCAAAGGAGAGGACATGATGATCCATGAGATGAGGATGAGCTAAATTATTTGAAGTCTGATTATTAATATGATTATTATTATTATTATTTCTGTATCACATAATTGAAAAGTTACACACGTTAGAATCAGAATAATGATAAATATTGTATTTAAAAATTAACATGGTACAAGAATATAAAAAGATAATTACATCAAAAGGAATTATCTAATATCAATAGTTTCAAGTGGTCTCTTAATATAACATATATGAATCACTAAGATATACCCCCAACCACATTAGAATAAGAATAATGATAAAAATTATATTTAAAGATTAACATGGTACAAAAATATAAAAAGATTACTACGAGTTATCTAACCGTTTCAAGTATCCCCTTAATATAGAATCCTTTCATACATACATGGATCACTAAGATGCACTCTTAACCCTAAATCAATCGCACCTACTTAAATAAGTTATTTATGGTAATAGGGAAGAGAGCTGAGTATTTAAATAAAAAAAATACCTAATAAGGAAACATGCCTCCTTCATAGGGCAAGGAAGCAAGATGACAATTTGAAGCACATCAATTATAAAATACATGCATCCAGCTTTAAACATATTAACATTATCAACAATGCATCGAACAACACGTGCATTTTGCACAAAAATAAATCAATATGCATAAGACTAAAATGTGTTTGTATTTAAATGTCGATGCATCTTATGTTATTTCTTTTTTTTTATGTTATATTTATATCATATATATATATATATATATATAATGATTAAACAATTAGACATACTTAATTTGAGGGAATCATCCCTATCTTACGAATAACATCCTTGATGAATTAAAAATCATCCCACGTGTGTTGAGCCACAAGTTTATCACCTAGGGATATAATAGTATATTACTCATGAAAATTATTATATGAAATATTTATTTTAAAATTTTTAATTGATTGAAATTTAACTCTTTCTAGGTTTTACACAACAAATAAAAGAATGATTCTATACCTTTATGGAGGTATGTGGTTGGATCTACTTCTCAAGTATATAACTAGATGCTCTTTATATGTGATTGTAAGGTGTTTGATACAGATTCGTGAGCCCTAGTATATTAAAAATGCAAAAAGCAAAAAGTGATCTTGGGGAAAAAAACATGTGAAAAAAGCAAGACTCCAAAAGACAACATAAGAAACATATATTTTAGCCTTTAAACATTCTTAAAATAAAAAATATATCTAAAAATTTATAATTCGTTTTATTAAATAAAATGTATAACAAAAATTTTGAGTTTGCAAAATGAAAATAATGCTAACAATCTTGACAAAACTCAAAAATATCTCAAAATTAGAATTTAAAAAATTAATATTTTTTAAATAAATTTCTTAGTTTCATGCTATATATACATATATATATATGGGTGGTGTCAATTGGATTGTGATTTAGCATATATTAAATCAACGGGTGGTGTTACCTCTGCTTTCATCAACTTGATGAAGGGAGGAGGTTAGGCAGAGAGAAACGATAATAGCTAGGGGCGATAATAATGAAGGTAATGAGAGACAAATAGTGGATCTGGAAGAATATTTTTATTGAATTGAGTTGATGAAAAGAGGTGTTTAAGTAAGGGGAGTATTATTTGGTAAATATCCAATAGTAAAAACTTTTTAAAGTAAAATATCTTTAATAATTAATATTATTTTATGAATAAAGAAATTAACAGAAGTGACATATTAGGAAAAGCATCATTTTGAAAAGGAATTAAAATGGTATTTTCACCTTAATGGTTTGTTTGGGGATAGACTTTTTCTTCAATTTTTTTTTTTTTTTTGTCTACTTTGATGAATGGATTATGATATTTTGTTTTCACTAGGATTATTCAAATTAACCATAATATATCTCATCTTAATCCATATTTGAATCTAATTAAAGATTACTTTTGACTCGCGTTGGATAAATATAGGTAGGTATTGGGGAAGAATGATTCGGGGTCATTGTGATTTAAGAGTACCATAACAATTAAAGGAAATGAGGGGAAAACGAAGGTTGAATCTCATTGAACTGAAGCCAGATGAAATTAATATGACCGATAGGAATTTAGAGGTCGTGTGGACTTGGGAATATCATAGAAATTATTTTCTCTAATCTTTCTCGAACAAAACAGTTTGATTATAATTTTCCTGAAATGAAACTGATGTTTATGGGAGCGTGGAGGGACGAAGCTGAGCTCCACGAGTCTGTCGACTGCCCTACATCTTCCCACGTGAATTCCACATGTCACTACAGCATGAACAGACACAACAGAGACGACGACGCTGCATCCGCAAAGCGTCGGAAGAAAACCTACGTGTCTGCGCCGACGGGCGGCGAAGCCCTTTCTCCGATACGATCTCGCGGCCTCGCCGAGCTGTCGTCATCGTTGTCGTATCGCCCATGGCGGTGACCGCCCTTACGAGCCGAACGCCACGGGACGCTTTCCCACTTTGCCTCCGCCGTGCTGTGTTTGCCGCTGTCATCTGTAATTTCGGAATAAATTCCTAATTATTTAAAAATAATAATATTTTTATATTGAATAAAATATCTGGATATTATCGTCAAGTTTAGCTTCGCGAACTTTCGGGAGACAGCTAAGCATCTTTCAACCAAATGTTATCACATGAGGAAGTCGAAAGAAGAGGAGAGAGGGATGGATTCATCGTCGAACCATTCTTATTAGGTTTATATGTAGTCACATGACGAAGAGATGAACTGTTTCAGAAGGACAGCAGATGTGGGGTTCCGACAAGTGGAGGAGGGGAAGAGGCGACGTGCCGGAGCAGGTCCTCGTTCTACACACCGGTGCAGCAAATAAACAACATGGAAGTAAACAAATGTTATGGCCGCCGTAAAGAGGCATCGCACGTTTACGCCACGTAACGGGAGGTGAAGGGTTAGGGCAGTCAGGCCACTGCGCTCATGCCAGGCGTGCACCCAGCAATCCCGGCCTTCTGCGTGTCTACGCCCGGCTGCACCGCCCAATGGAGGCGGGAGCCTTTCCCCGAGACGAACATCTGGGCGCCGCCCTGCCACCGCTGCCTTCATCGTCGTCATCATCACCGTCATTCCGTTCCTCCGCCTCGGTCTTTCCGGTTTTGTCCCTTCCTCCTGCCGCCTGATAAAAAGAGGAGCGAAGCAGCATCAACGACACAGTGGAAGGATCGAAGGTTGGTGGATGGAGAAGCTGGCGTTATCATGTAAGTTCTCTACATGCTCTTTCATGTGTTTTCTAGATGAAACGAGTTGCTGTTAACTAATCATGCATATATTATTGTCTCAGTTCTCTCTCTCTGTATAAATGCTTGTAAAAAGGTAAATAAACGAAAGAAATGGCCATGGAAAGGAAGCCCTACAAATGTTCAGATAGGTTTATTGACTTCATCCCAAGAATTACCAGGACAATTTTATATATAGAAAATTGTAGTGCAATTGGATTGTGATTTACTATACGCTAATTTTGAGCAGGAAATATGTTTTACTAGAGATGTATGTTTGCATACCTCCTCCCGAAGCTGGTTTAGTGAATCCGTCGGTAGTTGTGTCTGCAAGATCACAAAGTTGATGGATTAGCAATAGGGTTGAATCATCACAGCAGATATGAAGCAAGCAATTTAGATGTCTTTGGTTATAGCAAGCCTCCAAAATAATCTATCAGGTTCAAATGATTGAACCGTGTGCATGCATCAAAGAAACAGCTGAGTTTGATATGATAGTAGTAGTTGCTAGCACTGTAATTTTAGTTGACATGATTATACTAGAGCAAATGTGATTTAACATTTTTTATTGGGAGACGGATGACAAATGTTATGCCGGTGTTGTAAGAGTTGGATAGTTCTTAACCTTTCTTGATCTTGTCCATTGTAGTGCGTCAGACAAATCTTTCTCCAATTTACAAAGGTTATCAGCATTTAATTGTGAGAAAATTGTTTTGCCAAGTCTGCAAAGAAAAAAAAAAAATCAGTGGAAGCTTTATGAGAGACTCTTGTTTTAGGTATGATAAAAGTCAGATTATAACCTTTTACCGATCTCCTGTAATTTCATATCAGCCGCTGGATGAGCAAATTCTTCATGTTTCTGTAAAAATCATGGTACAAGTTACTTCAATAATATTAACAAGAAATATAACAAGTTCCCTTGATATAAAGTAATCAACATCTTTCAGCAGAAAAGATGCATAAGAAAGTGAAATCAAGGATCGATTCAATTGTTTAGTTAAGTCCAAAGGCATCTATTGTAATGTTTGCTTGATCATTGTTGTGATACACATCCATGAGTACATGTATGATCATTGTTTGGATGTAGGAAAAACATCCTAAGAAAGAGTACGATTCCATTAGTGCCAGATTCATGGAAGATGCTACATCGGTTGGAACAGGGAAAGGGTTTTGGTGATGGACCTTGTATAACTTGAGTTTGATTTCTTAGAGAGTCTTCGTACGAAATATAGCCAACATAAAGGCATAATATGAAAGAACCGGCAAGAAATGGATTTATTCCTTTAAAACATGTTCTAGAAATTAAAGACCATCTCTGATGCCAAAGTTGTTGCTCGAATGGTTTTGAATATGGAGCAAAACTTGGACTTCTTTTTTTCGCTTCATTTTAATTTGCAATCAGGGAAAATAGATCATATTTGAGAAGTGATCGAGCAACAACAAAATACATGAAAATATAACAAAGAACTGATTAACCTCTGGAGAAGAAAAAAGGAAAAATAGAAGAGAACAAATAAGGGACATTACAATTATATTTTTAGTTTTAGGTGAAAATTATGAGATAGAGTGTTAAGCCAGACATAAGCTCACCATAGAACTTTTGCTCTCACAACTTATTAACTTTAGCCTGACCCGTACTCTTGTCAAGGATATAAATGGCATGTTTAAGGTCTAGATGTAGTTCAAGTCTCTCATGTATACTGTGAATGTAACATGGCTGCTTTCGAAGCTTGTTTTGTCTGGAAGAGTTGTTATCTTAATAATCCGATTAGAAGTTTGATGTCTGATGCCGAAGGCGTAGGTGTAACTTCTTTTTGAAGTAATATGATTTCTTTTCTATTTAAAAAACACAAGTTTCAGAATAATATATCTTGACAATACATGCCAACAGTACAAGAAAATAATAGATCGATTTCTAAGAACAGGTAATATGAAAAAATGATAGCAAGAAAAGAAACATATCATTTATAAAGGCATAACATGTTGCACTTCAGATTGCACCATTGAGTCCGGTTAGAATAAATACTAAATTAGAAACATTTATTATGCATGACCAAAAAAAATAAGGAGAATTGGCATACATCAATATCAAGTCTCTTAATGATGTGACTTAGACTAATTTCAGGAGAAGGAAGAAATCATCCATCGATGAGCAGCGCATATTTGATGCAAGTTCACTAGGACTACATATTAACAATTCATGATACATGCATAATTAGAAATATAAATCAGGACAAACATATAGACAAAGACCGAAGAGCATATTCTTGTTGGAAATGCTTTGTAATGACACTTCATAAATAGGTCGAGGTAATTGAAAGAAACCAAAATTCCTAGTAGATCAATCTATTGAAAGAGAAGGTGGAATTAATAAAAACAAAAACACCTTCTCTCTTCAAACTATCCTTGTCAAGTGGTGATTCACAACCATGTCTCAATTCCATTAAGATTCCTGTTTGCCATTTTAGATATCAAGACAAATTGTAATGTGTCATGCATGAGTGATACAAAGTTGAGAACTTGAGACAGTCTTCAGATTTGTGTATGTATATATTTGTGATGCAAGAGTAATACAACTTGTCTTTATTCAACTTGCCCTGTAAGTAAAATTATAAGATGGTCTTTTATTGATCTAGATTCCTAGAATTCCTAGAATCATCCTGATTAGTTGAAGATGGTGATTTTAAGATTACTATCGATTTTTGAAATGAAAGAAAAAGAGAAGAAACTCTCTGTTGCACTCATACACACCTGTATACATTATTTCATGATGCTTCAGGATCAAACATGGCTTTTTAAGTGATGATAAACTCCTTTCCTATTCCTAATTAGTTTTCGTGATTCGTACCGAGCCTAATCTTACTGGTTCTATTGTGTCTTTTAGACAACGAGTGAAACAAACTTTTTGAAACACCCGACACTTTGAATGGAGTTGTGCAATGCATCAGATGTTGATGACATTTATCTCAAATTAGGAACCTGATGAGTGATATGTGCAACCAGTAACTCGAGAACGAAGTTGTGAACTTGACCAATTAATTGTCAAAGTCATGATGAAGATCATATGTTGATATGCCAAATACTGAGCACCTGCCAGTTACATGTATCGCATACATAAAAAATTGGTGGCACACATTGTGTTATGCCCCCATAAAAAATAGCATGCCAAATACATTGTTTTGATAGATCAGGTCTGGATAAAGAAAAAAATGTCAGGCTGGTAATTTTTCTACTTTACATTTAAACATTTCTTATGAACTCATGCTTTAGTTGAAGGCTGACATAATTTCTAGAAATATGATAGACAATGAAACATGCGAAAAAGTTTCACCTGCATATTGTCATCAGACTTGTTCACATTTCCTGCTTCATTCGAAAATTTCTGGTAACGTTCTACTGTTTTCTCCATGCTGAATTCAACATAAAATGGTTAGTCTCCAATTGTACTGCCCAAGAAAACTGTTGTGGCAACTGGCAACAAACAAGTTATATGGTTCATCCTCACTCTCAAGAGAGATAAGTACAGATGTGTAATAAAATCTAAGCATTTGAATGACTATGTAGTAACATTGTGTCCTTTGCAAGATTTCCAAGGATTCATGGAGAGTATGTGGATATGCTTGAAGAGAGGTATGTTATGTGGACATTGTCGAGGTTTTATGATCTCTGGAATAATAACATTCAATACTGCAAGTAACATTAGTTTGTTACACCGCTATTCATATTAACACTTTTTTTTTTCTTGATCAGAGTATGATGAGTGAAGGCCATTTGCCATGACAAAATAAGGGTGTATCATTCAAATAATTTAAAGAATGATCAAGAAGCAGATAAATTCATCATCAGACAAGGGTGAATATATTTAGATAGACAAAGTTGTGAAAGAAAGGCAATAAAATGTAGTGTGTTAGACGCAAGAAGAAAGAACAGTCATCTGGCCCAAACAAAAAGCTAAATGCTAACAGGCCAAATCACAGCAAAAATTTCAGGAGGACAGCTACCAATTATTTTCGTCGTATAACATTCCAACAAGATAAAGGTATGGGGAACCATATAGAACACTTTGTTCATGTTTGTTATTTTCTATATCTATATATTTGTTTTTTCCATTTCCTGTATTGCAAGTTCTTAGTAATTGTTTTTGCCTGCATAAACTATGTAAACTTTATATCTGTTAAAACTATCTAACCTATTGACTTACTTGACGCTAAACTTAGGAAGCAGCATCACATTTCATTTTATTGATCCTCTCAGGATTATTTGCTACTATGTTGCTTTTCTGAAATACTTGAACCTTTAATATGTCAAAAGACTACATAAAGGGATGAAATATGAATTAGCATTATATCCTACCTGTTCTACCTCTTTATAATCCTCATGCTAAGCAGTGACATGCTTCATCATTATCATGTTTGATGATATTAGTCTATATATGCCAAAGTATCCATTTTATCTATAGGAACCATTTTACAGTAGTTTTAGTCTTCTCTTATTTTATAGTTAATGGCTTGATGTTTCTTCTCTTTGTAGAATGTCATAATTTACAATGAGCAATGTCTAATTGGTCGACCCCTTCCCATTTTTTAGTGTGATTGGCCTCTCCCATTTTTCGCCTACCCCATATAGGCACCATTCATAACTTAGAGTGTAAAACTATTAGAAGAACATAAACTTAAATTTGATCCATTAGGTGAACTCGTTTGGTATGTTACAATTTAGTGGAAATCAGAAGGAAAGATCTTATGATTCATTGACTAAGAATATCAAACATAGCTATTCATTCTTCTACATACTTGTTATCCTACATATCTAAATTAATAGTGATTTGCTTATTGGTGTTGAGTGGTTAGAGGGTATCAGTTAGGATTATGCACTGATACCAAGCAATTTTATTAGTCATGTTGATGACACAAACAACACGATAAGCTTCAAGCAAGTTCCTAGAATCTATGGATGGTGCTTAGCAGATGTCAAGACTTTGTTCATGATGACTCCTTTGATGTATAGAACTAAATTGATGGAATACTTGAGCAAAATTCTTTGTTCTCTCATATTTGGATTTCATTTTCCTCGAGTTTCTTGTGAAATTTTTGGTTCTTTAATGACCTTCTTAATGCCACTTCATCATACTAATTCATTTACCCATGACAGAATTTTATTTTTGATAGCTTTAAGCATCACCTCATTTTAGCAATCTCATATATTCCTGTTTATAAAAATTTTTTGTTGTGTCTTGGGATCGAAGATTATAAAAATATTAATGGCATTTGTGTAATCTTTTCTCTTACTCTTTAGATATTTTGGGTAAAGAGATATATTAATCAAAATTTTGCACACATATTTATGTGACTAATTGATTTGGGACGTTATAATCCTCATCATGTGTGTTCTTGATGTTCTCATCCTCATCAGGTCAAAATGTATATATTTCATTGTTTCAATCAAATCACTAGATCCCCATAGTCCTACATAGGTGATATAGGATACAAAGATGCTTTCACTTATCGTTCTTTGTTATCAAGCCGAATTTGTATACTAGTAATTTGTATACATAATATTTTTTGCAACAGGCTTGATAACCACTTAGCTAATCACAAAAAAATGTACTCAAAATTCTCTTTAAAGGGCAGGTAGAGATTTATATATTTATCAAGGACTAGGTACACATTTTCTTTTTTGGGTATATAAATGAAGATGGGCTATGATCCAAGACCTTACAATGATATAACAAAGTTTTCAGCAATCAAACTACTTCCACTTCAAAAATTTTGCAAGATTAAACCCTCATCTTAAGGTAAGTTAGTTAGGTACGTTATTACTAGACAAATATTTTAGATGTGAAAATGTATTGGATGTAATTTGGAGTCTTTGACCTAAGATAAGTGACTCAATGTACACTCATTGCTACTCATATCTAGTGTGGGATTAGTTACATTGGATCAATGAAATCCATGTGGGAGATGATGTAGCATTTGCGCATGGTTACAACCCATGATATTAAATCAACAATTGTTTTCCTCTCCTTTCTTTTTAGTTTCTTTCTATTTAATTTGATCTTAGCTCATGTCTCCCTCCTTTTCTACTGCTACTTTCTCTATCTCTCTTGGAGAATTTTCTTTAACCAAAACAAATATATGATAGATGGAGGCAAGTTTTTTTTTTATATGTCCCTATGTTGTTTATTGTGTATGTGGAGTGAAAGTCGATGAACGACTAAAGTAATTTATATACAAAATTTAAACAAATTAATTGGATATTTTGCAGTTTCATAATCCTATAAAATTTTTTGTCTATCTTAAAATTTTAAGTTCTCAAAGTATATTTATATTCTTAGGATAAAATGATTGCTATTAGTAAAATGATGAGGAGAGAGAGAGAACCTAAAAAATTTAATAAAAATTATAAATAAAAAATTAAATGTTTTTAACTTAATTAAACATATGATTATTTAGATATCTCAATAGTGGTAAAAGATTTAAATAGTCGACCCAAAATAGTTAGGAAATTATAGTTTTATCATTGTTATTGTGTGTATGTTCATATTTTTAGGGTAAGAATAAGTAATTTAAGAGTTTACGATATTAATATCTTTAATAATGTTGATGTTCATTTTTATAGTATATTTATATACGTTGGATTTAACCCTAAGATTTCTATTACAAAGACTGAAAATATTACCTACAGATCTTAATTAGCATTCTAATGTTAGTCACTATTTTTAATGTTTATGTTCAATGATGCTACAAATCATGGTAGGCAATCAGTAGCAGCCAAATGTAATCTCAAGTATCTAAATACAATATTCACATGAAATTTTCCCTGCAAGTATCAGTTAGAATTTAAACATTATAATATTACATAATTTTTCATGGTCAATTCCAGATGTTAGAATCTCAATGTGCAATATGAGCAGTTTCAATTAATCTATGATCACGGGAAAAGAATGATAAATGTAATACCTTTTTTTTTACCTGTACTATGAACAAAACAAATCAAATGATGATTTAGTGGCATATTGGTTTATATATGTGATTTTATTTCTTCATGATCATTCTTGTATGTCACTGAGTGGTCAAACCAACAAAATGGAGAATAAAATTCATGGTTGGTCTAGTTCTTTAATTGGATTGTATATATGTACATAGTTGATCAGGTCAATCTTCCATTGACTCTGTAAGAACCTATTAAAAAAATATACTAAAATATTATGAAATTCAGTCATCATAAGATGACAAAGAGCAAAGAACAACCAGGAATGAAAAGATGGAGAAAAGAAAAGGCATAATAGAAAAGAGAAGTAAAATACTAAGAAGACCAATTAATTATGAAAGAAAATGGTCAACAGATGGAAATAGATTAAAGAAAAGGAGAGAGAAAGATGTGAAAGAAACACAGAAGCAAAAGATGAAAGATAAAGATTAAAAAATTGTATATATTTATGCTTTGCTCATCAAAGCACAAAAAAAGAGTTCCAACTCCTTTGACCAAGAGTCCCACCAGGGCTGGGAAAGGTCACACCTGAGAAGCTAACCAGTTACAACTGTTAGCTTCTCTAAACACGAGACTCCTTACATTCCACGAAATCTGCTGATAAGATGTTCCATGTCCCTAACACAATTCGTAAGTTACCAAGGAGGGTACTGCTCATTGCATACAACTTTGATAAGTCTTTCTTGTCTTCATTCATCAGTTTCAACTTTCAACATGTATTTTTGTGATTTATGAAGTTGCTGACATTGAGTTGATGTGAAGTTTTAGGCTGTTTAATACTGTTTTATAATGCATGATAAAAAATTTTAGCACTACTAAGCGCATGATGAGATCATGTGATCTTATGATTATGTGGCACTTACAAGGTTCTTATTTACTATGCTTGAGCACAAGTACAACAAAAGCATGTGTTTCAAATATTTGGGTGGATCTTTGTCCTCCATCTGGCTAAATAGTATCAGTTCTTTTGACTACTAAAGTAATTTCCTAGAAATCATGTGACATATGCTATTTCATCCGAATTATGTCCATGATATTTAGCTTCTTTGGATTTTCATCAACTGATTTAAATTTCCGTAAACAAACTACTACGATAATTGAAAAGAAAAGAATAAATATCCAAAATTTTATAAACTTTTATACTTATCCGAGACATCCTAATAGTTACTGCATCGTCGTAATTTAAGTTTGTAGTTGAGTGTCTTATATATTATTAATGTAACAAAAAAATTATAATCTTTTGAAGTTGTTATACTAGCATAGTCATCGAATAGTATTATAATATTTTATTTATTTATTTGAGATCAACTATTTGACTTTTTTTTTCTTGCTATATATTTTTCCTTTCAAGGTGTGTGAAAGGTGAGATTATCATATTGTCACAAACTTAGTTGGTTTTGCTTAAATTGTGTGGCACCCTTGCTTGTTTGTTCGTAAAGAGTTAACCTTCTGGAAGCATTTTATGGTCCCTTAAGGACCTATAAAAGAAAAAATGGGTTAGAGAAAATGTTAAACTTAGGATTTACAAGCAATTATTTTGGTAAACACTTGATAGACAATGCAAATTATAAATATAGACTTCGTAAGCTTTGAATGGTCATACGATAAAGGGTAATAAGGTTGTTTGTCGTGATCAAAAGTCCCCACAAGTGCTCATATGACACTACTGTGGAACAAGACAATGAACCAGCCCTAGACACTACCCTAAAGGGTCATCCAGCCATGTGCCACCTGAGTAGCTCCTGGGTGCTATGATGGCTAACACTTCGTACCACTCTACGGAACTAGAAAACCCCCAAAATGATTGCCTATATTGCATGTTTTTGGGTAGTTTTGCCTATACAAGATGGCTGCATACAATCTATGATTATCAGCTTAAAACAACCACAAAAGCTAACTAAAATAAGGTGGTCAAGCTTACTGTAAGCTTTCTACATGCTGTGAAAAGCATAAACAAAATTGAAAGATAGATATACATGAGCATTACATCGAATACCTTTTTTACGGCTTTGTTTGTGATATTTTCTCCCACTTATAACATCCTTGTCGAAGACTTTGTGGACAATGTATCTCTTTGTCTTTATTAAATCTTCAATCTTCTGCTTCAATTGCAATGCGTCTCTTAGCTCCCAACTGCTCTTGATCTCTGTTATTGAATATTCGAATTTTGATCCATCGTGCTGTTTTAACTTGCCAATGACTTCGACTGTTGTGTGGGTTTGGTTGAGTTGTGTTGATCTTATATATTGGCTACACTAAGCAACTTCATTCCCTACATCTCAATACTTATTTCCCCCAAACGATTATACATGCTGGCTACACTCATTGTTGCTCCGTTAGGTCCCCTACGTTTGCATGCTTAAGTGTTTCTAAGTGTGCTTATCCCACTATGATGCCATCTATCATAGACTTAGCTGATTTTGCTTAAATCGTGCAACACCCGTAAGTATTCGTTCGCAAAGGGTCTAAGTCTCCTCGAAATCTCCTATGTTTCCTTTTAAGGACCTATAATAGAGAAGACGGGTTAGAGAAAGTGTTTAACTCAAGATTCACAAGCAACTATTTCAGTAAACACTTGATAGGCAATGCAAATTACAAACATAAACTTCGCAAGCTCTAAATGGTCATGCGACAAAAGGTCCAAGGTGGTCTGTCGCAGTCAGAAGTCCTCATAAGTGCCCATATGACACTATTGTGGAACAAGACAACGAACCAACCCTAGACACTACCTCTAAGGCCCATCTAGCCATGTGCCACCCAAGTAACTCCTAGGTGTTGTGTTGCTTGGATGGCTTATTTTTGGGCAGTTTTGCCTCGACACAATGACTGCACATAACTTATAATTATAACCTTGAAACAATCACAAAAGCCAATTAAAATGAGGCTGCCAAGCCTATTACAAGTCCTCTACATACTGTGCAAAGCATGAACAAAACTAAAAATCATGGACATACATAAGTATTATATTGAACACATTGTTTACAACTTTGTCTATGGTAGTTTGTCAACAAAGTTTTACTTTTACCTCAATGTTTGAGGTTGCCATCAGATAAATAAGCCACAATCAAGATATTAAGAACTAGTTACCAAGCTACATCCCTGCAGAATATTCATAGAAATATTTTCGAAAGTCCATGGGATAGCTCGGGTCGATTACGAACTACATCCCTATAAAATATTTGTTAAAATATTTTCAAAAGTCCAAGGGGCAACTCGGGTCGGTTATGAACTGCCTCCCCTATGGAATATTCTCGAAAGTGCAAGGGGCAGCTTAGATCAGTTGTGAACTATCTTCCCCGTGGAATCTTTATAAGATATTCCTTCTCCTCAAGGTCAATATAAAAATGCACATTTAACTTTAGACTAAAACAAAGGACCTCGGTACTAACTTAAACATTGAAGGGATTGACTCGGGAAGCGACCCCCGACCTCGGTCTTTGTGTAGGTAACGAGTCTAGAGAGGTTGCGTTCTATTCTGGACGACTCCTCGCATATGAATCAGGGCCACATTATGCTGACGAAGATGTCAACGATATTTTTTCCTAACATTTTGGTGCTAGAAGGAGGGTCCAATGTCACAGGAGCGTCCGTAGGCCGACCTTGTCCATGAACATTCGTGTAAGGCTCTGCCTCTGACCCACGACACTTTTACTCAAATAGCGGAGCAACTATTCTTTCCCCACATAGATACGTCCACCTCACCGTGAGTACTAATGCAGTATTAGCATTCGTTCAAGGATTCTAAACCTTCGTCTTGGGAGTGCCATCGAACCATCTACTCGTTCGTTTGCTGACATAATACAAGTTGTTACCTTGCTCCTACCTAAATTAGACCAGTGGGTGATGCCACCGCCTCAACCACTATTGACAGTTTGGCAACCACCGGCAACAACGTCCGTAGGGTTCCTTTCGCTTGACGAATTGCCAGTCTCTCATAGGCATCCAAGGCCTATCGAGCCATCGATAGAAAGAGCACCCCGCTCTTCGATCGTAGAGTTCAATAGGCTGCCCCACCACTGCTCTGCTCCGCTTGAATCCGGGACCCACTCGATCGGTTCAACGGATAACTTTTTAAGGATCCAACTATAGTAAATGGATCGACGCTTGGAAGAGGTGTCATAACTTTCACCAATCTAGGGGTGATGGGTAGATCAACTCCACCTCGGGTCGATCACCGTTTATTCATGATATCTAGTAGGAGTCGATACCTACTAACTTCCGCCTCCTATCATTGGAAACCTTTGATGATGCTACTGACCCAATGGAGTGCGTCGCTATTGGGAAACCTAGGGCGACATCACATGCGTAACGGAAGGATAGAAAACAAAAAATCTTAGATTTCCATAGAAAATAGTTTTTTGGCGTCATGCGAAGATTGATGCGTAAAAACCTGTGAAATCGAAAACTATACGTATAAGAAAGATCGTATATCCCTGAAAATCCGTAGATCTTAGAGAGAGGATGAAGGAGGTCAATTGTCCTCCTCTCTAGTAGTGATCCATACGATAGGGGCTACAAAGTTGCTCCTTAAATCGTTGCTCAAATCTCCTTGCTCACCACGCAATCAAGAAGGGGCCGACCCTTCTTATTGTCCACACACGCCAAACAGGGGTTGTTAGCTAAGGAGGAGAGAGGGAGAGGAGAATATGAGGTGACATCCAAAAGGGGTCTAGCCTATGGCCCTTTGGTTCCCTCCTATTTATAGAGGTCCTTTGTCAACTTAACCTTAATAGATCCTACCCTATTGAGTATTGGATCTACATCCAACTACCTAAGCCTCTTAGATTAGTGGGTCTCTACTCAATAATCTCTCATTGGCTCTTATTGTATCTCATCTATAGGATCCAATAATGTAGGGGCTTATTGGATATCCAATAAGATAGGGGCTCCAACTGATATCTCATATATGAACCTTTACTCCTCGCAACACCTATCATATGTGTGTGACCCTTTAGGCCCAATGTCAAGCTGATCATAAGTCATACGTATCAGAACTCTTTTTGGCTCAGTGAATTATTATCTCTATAATAATTCATTCGACTCATCGATTGCGTATGTACTAGGCCACTACACCATAGTCCCTAGACGATATAGGGGAATTCAATCCATTAGACTTGTTTGTCTTCAGTTACCATGTATCTATAGTCCTTCATCCTTCTAATATCTCAAAGATCGTATACCGGGCATGGTGCTATCAAGATATACGATTTCTTCTCGAGTATCGCTTTAATCAGACTCTCATAGAGAATTCTTTCTCTCTCAATCCAAATGATCGTGGCCAAGGATTTGCCCAAGTAAGAATACATGGGATATTCCTCTCATGACACCGAGAGTGGATGATCCTCTATCGTGACTCAATAGTCCTCGTAAGGTTTGCTGTCACTCCCGGTGATCGGTTGTGTTAGATCTGTAACTTCCGGGTCTATAAGTTCGGTATCAAAGAGTGGAGTACTCATACAAGACATCCTTGGTGTCTCAAGTCTAAGGACTAGATATATCACTGGGACGACGGAATCACTGTCTAACAATGAGGTATCATTAACCATCCAACATTTCGTGAACGGATCAATCAATGTATTAAATCTCAAATTTTGATGATAAAATCAATTGATGAAGTCATGATCTAATCAGTGTTTGACGCAGGATTAACTTTGATCATGAAAAGACAAATCAATTGAAGCAAGAGAATCAAACGTTGGGTCGGAGGATTGTTCGACGTGCCGAAAGATAGACTTCGTGTCGTGAGTTCGGGCATCGGGCCAGAATGGTCGAATATTGTACCAAGAAGATCAAATGTTGCGGGAGGTCAACATGCTAATGAATCGGGCAATACGTCGACAGAGAGGACGATGCGCCGAAGGATCGGACGAAGCATCAGATGAACCAATGACGTGTCGGACAACATAGGATTCATGCTTGTAATCGTGTTGTCTAGATCGAAGTAGTTTAAGTCTTAATTGAGTTAGTTTCAGGTGTAACCATGCTAACTCAATTATGGGCCCATTAGGCCTGAATTAGGGTTGTTTTGGGTCGATTGGAAGGCTCATTTAATGACCAACAGTTGAGAAAAAAGTGGAAAGAGAGCAAAAAGGGGAAAGAATACTTGAGAAAAAAGTGTGTAAACTTTCTTGAAGTGTAGAGTCTCTTCCTCTTAGTGTTTAGAGGTCTTTCTAAGGTATGAGTGAGGTCTTAATGTAAAAGAGAGGTGTAAAGGTTCTCTCTTGAGCTTGTAAAAAGGAGAAAGAGTTGTAAAGAGGGTAGTTGGTCTTCGCCATTGAAAGAAGATCGTTAGTGAATATCGGTGGCCATGACGGAAGAGGAATCGGGAGTGGACGTAGGTCATGACGACCGAACCACTATAAATTTGGTGTCCATTTTCTTTTTGCTCTTTATTGCTATTACTTTCTGAGTTAATTGCTTATTACACTTACTCTAAGTCAAGCAAACTTTCAATATCAATTTTTATCGAACGAAATATTCAAATCGAGGTTTTTACGAAAACACTAATTCACCACCCCTCCTCGTAGTGCCGTTACGGTCCTGCCATTACCGCCAG
The DNA here is from genome assembly GCA_001649415.1 of Musa itinerans. Lineage (NCBI taxonomy): Eukaryota > Viridiplantae > Streptophyta > Magnoliopsida > Zingiberales > Musaceae > Musa > Musa itinerans. The sequence continues at coordinate 27,547 of LVTN01000852.1, read as the reverse complement.
TACCCCGAAAACTCGGGGATTTAAATTTTTGGCTTCATTTTTGAAGTCATTTGGGGCCTATAAATACCCCCTTCATTCCTGCTTGGGATAGCAAGAATGAGAGCAAAAAGGGGAAAGAATACTTGAGAAAAAAAAGTGTAAACTATCTTGAAGTGTAGAGTCTCTTCCTCCAAGTATTTAGAGGTCTTTCTAAGGGAGGAGTGAGGTCTTAGTGTAAAAGAAAGAGGTGTAAAGGTTCTCTCCTAAGCTTGTGAAAAGGAAAAAGAGTTGTAAAGATGGTAGTTGGTCTTCGCTCATTAAAAGAAGATCGTTAGTGAACGTCGATGGCCTCGACGGAAGAGGAATCGGGAGTGGACGTAGGTCGCAACAATCAAACCACTATAAATTCGATGTGCATTTTCTTTCTGCTCTTCATTGCTATTACTTTTTGAGTTAATTGTTGATTACACTTATAAAGTCAAGCACACTTTCGATATCTGTTTTCATCGAACGCAAATTTCAAACTGAGGTTTTTACGAAAGCACTAATTCACCCCTGTAGTGCCATTATGGTTCTAACAGTGAACTCATCTCTAATAAGCACCTGCACTATATCTCTAGTGTCCCCACATGAGCAACTATGAGACAAGTCGTCTCCATCATATGGACGGGTATACAACATACCAGTCTATCCAATTATCTCGATGTTCCTCTCGAGTAACCTATGATCGGGATTCTTTAGGGTATGTTTAAAGGCGAAACGATCTCATTATCGTGATCTCATTATGATCCAATTCCTATTGCATAAATCCATGAATATCATAATACTTGTAATAGGCAATATAAAGTAAGAAAAATATCGAATAAATAATAAATAAAAAGAGTGTATCATGTCACACGTGTTATCACTTACGTGATTGGCTTGCAGGGCACCTATGACTAGTAATCGCTACCTTACAAACTCAGATGTCACTATATGACACACTTTATATGCCTTAATGTGCTGCACCTTCTCAACCACCTTAAGAGGTTTGGCAAGAGAGTGGTATGCTCATCTAAAGTCGCTTTCTATTAGCTCATTCGCTCAATTAGCAAATGAGTTCAATCTTCACTTTCTCAGGTATGTGCGCCCAAGGCCCATAGCAGCTATGCTTCCCGAACTAAGACAAGGTGACGAGGAGACACTCTCAATCTTCGTCACCCGATTCACTAATGAGACTCGAGGCGTAGACAACGTTCACCCTTTACTCATGATTCAATCCTTTATGATGAGACTAAAGCTATTTCGTCTCTTCTGGTTGGTGGTAGAAAGAACACCAACGATAGTACCCAAAGTGCTTTAAAGAGCTAATCAGTATATTACCGTCGATGCAATGGTCTTGAGCAAGCATGAGGAACCTCACAAGAAACCGAGGTAAGAGTGACCACAATTCGCCCCCGCCCAAGGTCAACACAGCGAAAGAGAAATAAATGACCCGACCTGCCTCGTTCGAGGTCCAAACTAACCGCCCTGAACTTGACTAGAATAGAAGTTTTCTTGTAGATAAGAGAAAAAAACTTGTTAAGAGACCCCTAACTAATGAGGACTCTACTTGAGAAAAAAAATAAACTAGATATTATCGTTTTCACCGTGATTATGACCATGATACGAAGGACTGTCACGATATAAAGGAACAGATTGAGGAGCTCGTACGGCAAGGGCACCTTGGGTGGTTCGTCGAAAGACATCGGGAGCCATCACCCTGACCTCAGGGGCCAACTGAGAGATAAATCAACATCATCAATGACGATATGACCTTAGGAGGATACAACACCTTGGGTCACAAAGCTTACGCTCGAGCCATTATTAGAAAACGCCTAGGACTAAAGGTGACTACGAAATAACTTTCATAGATGAAGAAATAAAGTGCCTTAACCCAAACCATGATGGTGCCTTGGTGGTCTAAGAATGGTCAGCGCCCACGTAAAGAGGCTCATGATCGATATAGGTAGCTTTGCTGATATCCTTTATTTCGACGTCTTTTAAAAACTTAGGTTCACAACTAATGACCTCATCCCTATGGCTTCCTCGTTGATGGAATTCACAGGCGACTCAATCTCCCCTCTCGGGATCATGCGCTTGCATGTCATATTTGGAGATGAACCATGCTCTAAAATAGTTATGACCAAGTTCATGGTGGTTAATATTCCTTGGTTGAAACTTATACTTAGAGATAGCCTTATACTTGATAGACTTGGTTGAAACTTATTCAAATCCTAAAGAGATATAACATGCGTCTTAATCCAATTAAGTGCGCTCTCGGAGTCGGCTTAGGAAAGTTCCTTAGATTCATTGTACATTATAGGGGGATAGATGCAAACCCTGAAAAGATACAAGCCATACTGGAAATACGCCCACCTCGGTCGATAAAGGAAGTCCAATGGCTAATGGGGCGAATGGCGGCACTGAACCGATTCTTATCCTGATCAGGTGATAAATGCCAACCTTTCTTTCGAGCCCTTAAGAACTCGAAGGGTTTCTTGTGGACCTAGAAATGCCAAGAGGCTTTTGAAAGACTAAATTGCCACCTCGCCCAACTATCGCAGTTGACCTCCACCTCAAAAGAGATTCTCAGTCTCTGTCTCGCAACCACCGACCTGGCCACCAACTCCGTGCTAGTCCAAGACAACGTAGTCCAACCTGGCGGACCCGAAGAGCGATACTCGCCTATAGAGCGACTAGCATTTGCACAAGTGCTCGTGGCGAGAAAGCTCCATCCATACTTTTAAGCGCATGTCACATAGGTCATTAGCGACCAACCACTCACATAGGTTCTATCTCGGTTCGACATCTCAGAGTGACTAATGAAATGGTCCATAAAGCTAAGTGAGTTTGACATACAATATGTGTCAAGAACTACTATAAAAGCCCAAGCCCTAGCAGATTTTATCTCAAAGCTGACTCCCCCACCTGACGACGACAGCTATACTCCCACAGCATGGACATTATTTGTTGACGGCTCAGCCACCTCGGAGAGAGACAATGTTGGCATTGTTTTAAAGGGCCCGAACCAGTAGATGTATAAGCAAGTCCTTATATTCGAATACAAGGCTCTTAGGACTCCGACTCGCACAGGAACTCCAAGTCCAACAACTAATGGTGTTTAGTGACTCGTAGCTAGTCGTAAGCCAGGTGGACGGAAGCTATGAAGCCCAAGATACAACCATAGCGAAGTACCTCACTAAGGTGCAAAATTAGCTCACAGCTTCTCCCGACTCCATATGCTTTGAATACCACGCGAAGAAAATACCCAAACAAATACGCTCGCCTGATTGGCATCTACCCGAACTCTAGAATAAGGTTGTCCACGGGTCGAGACATTATTAACCCGAACCATTGAGAAGCTCGATATGGCGATGGTTGGAGAGGAACCAAGCCGGATGGATGAGATCTGATGCTACAAGAAAGATAGGCTGCTCCCAACCGACCCCATAGTGGCCTGAAGAGTCAAGCACCACCAAGCATGACATTATCTAATCAATGGTTTTCCAACCAAATGCTCCTCATATATTTAACCTCCCACAAAGCCGAGAGGGTGCTTGTTGAGGTGCAAGAGGGTATTTGTGGAAATACATTAACGGACCCTTGCCTTCAAGGTACTTCAGCAAGGGTTTTACTAGCCCCCACTACGTAGAGATGCGATCGCTTACGCTCAAAAGTGTCATAGGTGCTAAGAATTTGCTCGAATACCACAATAATCGATAATCCCCTTGAGCTCAATCCATATGGATATAGGTTGAGGGTCGACTCGTATAGGTTTGGAAACCTGATTGCCCTAGCCCATTTCAAGACATAATATCCTGAGCTAGAGCTTGAGGAGGACTCATTCACCACCTACCCCGAGGACCAGAGCATCCATATGGATATAGTGAAGGTGCTAATTGGAGAATGAGTTTACTGAATGATCCGCTTATGAAATGCTAGATGGTTAATGATACCACATTGTTAGATGGCGATTCCGTAGTTCCAATTGTGTATATGGTCCTTAGACATGAGACACCAATGATACCTTATTTGAGTACTCCGTTCTTTGATACCAAACTTATAGGTTTAGAAATTTCAAATCTAGTACAAATAGTCATTAGGAATGATAACCAACCTTATGAAGGTAATTGAGTGTCAATAAATGATCATCCAATCTCGATAACATGAGAAGAATATCCTGTGTGTTTTCACTCAGGTAAATCTCTAGCCAGAGTCACTCGGATTGAGAGAGTTCTTTGGGAGAATCCGATAAGAGTGAGACTTGGATGTATTCCGTATGGGCTTGATAGCATCATGCCCGTCATACGGTCTTTGAGATATTAGATGAATGAGAGACTATAGATACATGATAATTAAGGATGGGTAGGTTTAATGGATTAGATTCCCTTATATCGTTTGGGGAATATGGCATAGTGGCATAGTACGTTTATAGTCGATGAGTTGAGTGAAGTATTATGGGAATAATAATTCACTGAGTCAGAAAGAGTTCCAAGTTAGAAGGGGTTTTGACGGGTGTAACTCATGGCCAGCTCGGTATTAGGCTTAGAGGGTCACATACATATGGTGGACGACTCAACGAATAGAAGATTGGATATGGGTAATCCAAGAAGCCTCTTTTATCCTTGTTTTAATGGATCCATTGGGTGAGACCCAATAGAGCATGGAGCTTAGAGGTATTATTAGATGAGGATCCATTATCCATTAAGAAGGATCCATTAAGGTTTTCATGAAAGGGCTCTATATAAATAAGAGTGGGGCTCAAAGGATCATAGGCTAGAACCCTAGAGTCATTGGCCTCCTTATCTCTTCCTCTCATCTCTCCCTTGATGTGTGCCCCCTCCCTAGTATGAGAGGACAGCAAGAGGGTCCACCCCTTCTTGCTTACCGTTGCTACGTGGTGGTGCGCTGTCACGAGGAGAGAACCCGTAGTGAGGAAGAGGTGCGTCGCTATTGTTGTCCATCATGTGGACTTCCGCTAGAGAGGAGTTCGCAAGAGCTTTTTCATCCAAGCAGACTAGGATCTATGTTTTAAGGGATATATGAGTTTCCCTAGGTGAGAATGTCTCACTCCTCGATGTAGTTTCATCGTTTTGAAGGAGTTTTATGCTCCCAATCATCTCTTGGTGATCTGATGCTTTTGTTTGGGAAATGATTTGTTTTATTTTTTCGTTGTGCATGTGATACAAGTGCCTTGTAAATGGGGGTCGTGACTATCGAGGTAGTAGCCGCACCAGAAGATAAGCCACGCCCTCATTTCTTTAGAGAACGCAAGTCCATATCTACAATAAAAGGCGAGACTGATATTATAAAACTACATAAAATCAAAGTAGGGAGTGATGAGGGGTTCGGGTCATACCCCGAGAAATCAGACTAAGACTTGTATCAACCAACTAGTCCTCGTCCATCTTCCGAATGGTCTCAAACGATGATAGAATATCCCTCGGTTGGTCCCCCTCCTTGTCCGATAATAGGGAGGAGTATTATCAAAAGAGTGTGTCGACCAAGCAAGATTGAATCCCCAAACCTGACCTAAACTTACAAAAAAGAAACGTTCCTTCCAGCCCTTAGTATTCGAAGGAGCACCATCAACTTTGAAGCCCCCCTAAGCGGTCGAATAATAGTTGCTCTTCCCTTTGCATAGTCGAAAGCAAGATGTAAAAAGCATGCGGGATGGGGAGATACTGGCACACTTACGTTCTCCAATAAACACTACCAAATAGCGTCAGGAGTTGGGCGCCATTTAAGGCGATGATATGCCCCACCATTCAAGACAAGACATTGTCATTGGGTGAAGGGGAAGATAGAGTCGTGCCTTAAGGGCATCACAGGGCAAAGAACCCAAGCGTCAGACTATATAGATGCTGGCCAAGATGAGGAACCTACAGTTCGAACTTGACCGGGATAGAATATTTGATTCGCAGTGGAGCGCCGACTACCAAGTCGCCAACATGCAAACTCTTCATCAGCTCTAAATCTCGTAGAACCCCAGGGTCTATGGGAGTTACCTCCCTAACGAGGAAGAGGCCAAGGCCCCTTTCGACCTCGAACTATTGAAGGACAGGGTATGTACTTTGATCGGTTGGCTATTTGTGGACTGGGAAGAACTCATGCAAGAGGGGAGAGACATCACAACCTAAGTTGCAGAAGTCAAACGTCGGATGACCTAAGGATTGACTCACTTTTTTGGAACCGAAATCAAGAAGAAAGCTTCCAAAGTTAGGGCTTGAGCAATGAAATGAGCCTCACTAAATAAACCAAGAGAGATTTATAGACATAAGATGACCTCTCTCATCCCAAGATTGGTACAAGTGTCTCTTTGGGACCACATCGAGGGGACACTACCTCATTGTTGCTAAGATGCCAATCAAGAAAGAAATCTCTCCCCTATCCACTGTTGAGGCATGGATCGAGAAAGATCTAGGGAAATCTCCCTCTCCCCCGCCCTTGGAAAGCAAATCAAGGAGGATGAGGGAATCTCCCTCTCTCCAACACAAGCAACGATCAAGGAATCTTCCTTAAGCACCTCTCTCTCTCTCTCTCTCTCTTCCTCTTTTTCCTCCATTATTTAAGCACCGAGGAGAATGTAAAGAAGATATGCTCAACATCATTTGTGGGAATCGCACCATTTGTGGGAATCGAACCCACTACCACGTGGTGCCAATTGGGGAAGGCAGTCTTCCACCCTCCTACAATAAAGTCACCCTCTGCAATCAAATGAAAGTGTTCCCTTAGGATTGATTCGACAAAATGTGTGTCGGGAAAACCCGATCCACGGAAAAAGAAACCTGCTATGGCGGAAGATCATGCTAGGGAGGCACCTGAGGCACATAGGTCAAGAAAAATTTGACTCGCATTAAGTAAAACTTGCGACGACGAAAGCACAAGGTGAAGTACGCCCAAAACGCTCAAGTCGAGAAAACCTGACGCGAAAAGAAACTCACTACGACAGAAGATCGGGCCGGAGAGGCGCTTGAGGCGCACGAGTCGAGGAAAATTTAACTCGTGTCAAGTAAAACCCACTATAGTGGAAGCATAAGGTGAAGTACATTCAAGATATGTGAGTCGAGAAAATCCAACCTGCATAAAAGGAAACCCGTTGCAGTAGAAGATTGGGCCGAAGATTGGGCCAAAGAGGCACATGAGTCAAGAAAAATCTAACTTGCACCAAGTAAAAACCCGCTACTACATAGGCACAAGGCAAAGTATACCCAAGACATGTGAAAACCTAACCTACGTAAAACTAGAAAAAACCCGAATGATGCATTTCAAATCCCAAAATGCCCCAAGCACGTCGTTAGGGGAGATAAATGATAGGGAATATAAAATTGACTAGCTGTCATTCGCTACGTCAATGCCATGTAAGGCTAACACACTCCTGCCTACATGAATAGGAGTCCAAAAAGTAGCTCAAGTCAATTACCGATTTACTGAGTTGCCTCTCCTCTAGAATATTCATAAAAATATTTTCGAAAGTCCAAGGTGTAGCTCGGGTGGATTATGAACTACATTTCGTACAAAATATTTGTAGAAATATTTTCAAAAGTTTAGGGGACAGCTCGAGTTGGTTATGAACTACCTCACGAAATATTTACAAAAATATTCTCGAAAGTCCAAGGATATTAATGTGGTTGACAATGTAAGTGGACCTAAAGAAGCCATCAAAAATTTATAGAAACCTAAATCCCAATGAGATGTGGGTTCATCTTCTATTATTATTTTGTATTCCATAACATCTTCTTACAAAAACGCCAAGGGACTAAATTTTAATGCATGAGGCAACCTTGATCTTTCTAATGCAGACCAAGCTACATTTCGCAGACAGAGAAAGAAAAAAGGCAGACCCAAATAACTTTAGATTAATAGTGAAGTTGAGCTTGGGTTCAATTGACATTTTAGGTTTGTCATATAGCAATATCCTATATAATTAATTTTTTATTTCCTATATTGATAATAAAATAAAAGAAGAAAATAAAAAATATATATATATTGAACAACCATCATCTTGCAAGAAAGGAAGAGCACATACACAAAAATAAAATAAAATTATTTTACTGAATTATTATCCTGTAAGAAATAAAGAACATTCATGCACAAGAAGGGAAGATTATGTTATAAGATTATTCTAAAAGCCTATCTTCTCAAAAGATAACTACATATAGTATATTAAATTGTCTTGATGTGATTTTTATTTTCTTACTTACTAGTTACATCTTATATATAGAAATAAAAAATTATAATGGGATGATCCATCTTTGGCTAAATAATAGTTTTATTCCTCATAAAATGTGTGAGTGGCGTGAGGTAACAATCTCTCTCGTAAATTAGAGGATTTGGTGTGAGTCCAAGACTATCTCTGCTTTCTTCTCCTCTCCTCTCCGCTCCTCCCAACTTGCAATGAAAACCCATGGATCAAACTCTCAGCAATGTAAGCCAGAAGGATGTCTCAAAACCCTCCTTGACCATCTTGGTATTCATTGAATTTTAAGACCTGATTCATATTATATAAATTAATATTCTTGTAAATCAAAATTTCTCATTTCCTCTTGTTTTAGTTTCTTTTTATTTATTATCTATCCCACCAATTCTCTCATCATATTAAGCATCTCCTTTAGGAATATCCTACATCACTTTCTTAGTCATAGAATCTACATTTTCTTCTTACACTAATCATCATGAGTTGGCTAAAGGCAAGTTTGGTCTAGAATGATATCATAGTAGATTGTTAGTGTCAAAATTGGTCGTCGATTAATAAGATCATTGTCTGTAGAGAGATTTTTTTTCAATTGTCTGTAGAGAGATTTTTTTTCAAGGAGATGGATATTTACGATTCCCTTGAGATGAGTCTCTTACATTATTGATGTTGTCTACAAGACTAACACGGGGTATACCTGAGCGATTACTCTAACGCTCAAGTCAATTCAAAATCTTATATGAGAGTCTAAAATAAAATTATCAATTCAGGTTAGTGTCAAAATTAGTCTTCGATCTAGAAGATTATCATCTTTTGAGAGCTCTTTTTTTGGAAGAGATGGATATTCACGATTCCCTTAAAACGAGTCTCTCATATTACCAATGTTGTTTATAAGGCTAACACAAGGTGGTACTCGAGTGATCACTCTGAAACTAAAGCCAATTCAAAGTCTTGTATGAGAGTCCAAAATAAAGTTTCCAATCCCGAATAGAGAAGATCCTAATTATAGAGTGATGGAAAGATATCAAAAAAATTCTTTCCATGAAGTTCTGCTTAGCCCGAAATATTAGCCATATCAAAGGTCTCTAACGCATCAATTTCTTCATCACATGTAGATGACTTCATCTGGGGTCAGCAATTGAAAAGTTAAATATATTGATTCCTACTTACTAAAATTAAGTCTCTCCTCCTTTATCGATCTTAATTTATATCAAACCATACATCAGACAGAATCGACCTCGAAGGACTCCAAAAGGAAAGAGGTTGATATTAGTAAACCACTACTGATATCATGTAGAGGAATGAGTAGCTATGTTTAATGAAGTTAATCCTATTTATTTTTTAAGACCGGTTATATTTTAGTCAATGACTCATAGGATCTTTCCTACCTGGTGTGCACTAAATTGTAACATATTAAACAAATTCACATAATGGATCAAATTTATGTTCTTCTAATATTATTATGCTTCTAATTCAAGTTATGGAATGCGAATAAATAATCCCTTGGTTGGGCACTAGTCTTTTAGGTCCCCCTATTCTACCTCTTAATTTTTTTTTTTTTTGGGGTCAAATCTCATATAAAGATAGTATTACATAAAGGCTCATATTAATAGATGAATAATCTAAAGGCTTGCCGCGTTTACATTTTTAAATTGATGTTTATATACCATTAAATTCATCAACTAATAAGCGATGCAATCTTTGAAATAGTGAAAGTTTCATTTTCGTTCAATATCTCCTACTGCCTATGAACCAAATAAATAACAAGTTTGTAACCTTGTACAATTTAGCTACCTTCAGCCTCTCGAGGTGGCTAAGATTCTAATAATGCAACATGACAACGATGAAGATGCTCATACAACGAGTATGATACGGAGATACACCATGCGACCCAGAGCTAAAGATAACAGCGAACACCATGCAAGACAATACGAAGTGTTGTTTCCAAGATAAAAGAACAAGGAACGGTATGAATTCAGCACGAAATTGCAAATTAGGCGTTATGTCGGCGGTATGTTAAACGGAAACATGATCGATGAAAAGAGTAGGAAACAACGGGACGACATACACGTGCAATTGAGATGATAAGGCATGTCAGTATCCATGAAAAGACAGCAAGCAACCAAATCTATCGATCGATGTCCGCTAAGCTTCCCTCTCCCGTTCCCGCATCGGCCGCTCCGTCCCACTCTCGCCGCCGAGCCAAGAACGAGAGAGAGAGAGAGAGAGAGGAGGATCGATAGAAGTCCTACCTAGAAACCGAGGGATCAGATGGCTAGGGATCTCGAACGCGACGGTGGTCATGGAGGAGGTGTAGAACAACAAGTGCCGGAGGTGCGGGAAGGGAGGGAAGAGTACCTGGAGACGCTGGAGAACTCGTAGAGCTTCCCCGCGGGAGAGAAGACGAGGAGGCCGACCTCGGCGTCGCACAGCACGGCGAGCTCGAAAGCCTTCTTGAAGAGCCCGCCCCGCCGCTTGGAGAAGCGAACCTGGCGGCTCGTCCGGTCCTCGATACGTCTCAGCTCCACCTTCCCCCGGCGCGGCGCCATTCCCCCCTCGCCCCCTCCGCCGTGGCGCAAACCCTATCTGCAGGAGGCCGTCAGGAAGTCGCTGGCGTCGCCGATGACAGAAACGACAAAAGGAATGATGGAGTGCGGTGAATCACCGCACCTCACGCAACTCTTGGTGGGCCCTGCAGTTGGCGCCACACGTAAGGGGACGAGGACGCCGCGTTTCTGGTTTTTTGCGACCTCTCCCTCGTAGGCATGGTAGGTGGGACCCTTTAGGTTGACGTCAGCGTTTTGAGCAAATTTTGCGTGGACGGTCGAATGTGTCAACGGCTTTACCCAATTGGATCATCCAGTGATCTGGTCATGCTAATGAAGCACGATAGCCCGTTCATGATTCAAATCATAGCTTTACGTCCCTTTTTCTGGTTTCATTATTCCTCACTTGCATCCATCCGACGGTTCCAAGATTCCCAATTACTTTTATTAAAAATCTTTACCGATTTTATTGTAGTATATTATTATTATTATTATTATTATTAAAAATCTTATGATGAATTATAGTTAAGCTAATTGATAATTTTAAAATCTAAGAAAAATTTTGAGACATTATTGTATAAATGACGATAAAATTCTAGATCTAAGATTTGTTGTCTTTGTGAAAATTAAAAAAAAATAGTTTGATGGATGGTGATAAACATTAATAACATATTACAGTTTATAAATAATGCTTTGAGCAGTATTATATCCATGTGCTTTGATATTAGTATTTATTATTATTATTATTATTATATAAATAATAAATAATAAATGATAAAAATAAAATTATTATTATTATTTATAAATGATAAAGCGTGAAAACAGGTTACTATCTTTTTTATAATATTATTTAAGTGAATCGAATCGCGTATGGAAATGGGGCCATCACGTTGGTATGGGTCATCACCGTGGACCGCAATTTCACCTGGCAAAAAATCTTTTGGTGTGGGTCCCACCATGTCAAATTTGCGAAAGATTACATCACGCTGGCAAGTAAAAGCGAAAGAATTCCGCGGGTATACTTGCAAGTTGTTGAAAGAGATTCTACGAGCTTATCCTTCCCACCGTTAAAACCGTCTGAACCACGACTTTGTAGTTTGTACTCGATCCTACCCGATCCTCTTTAACTTTTATGACACCGACGCGGGTCGAATATTAAAAGAATATCCGAAGTGGGATCCGCCCCCTCCGTCTTCGCAACTTCATGTTACACGATGACCTACCGTTGTCGTGAATGGACAACATGAGTGGGACCCGCAGTGCCGAAGAAGGTACCTTTTCCTTCCCTGAAAACCTTCATTTATTTATCGACAGTATTCTTTCCACTCATTTATTTGTTGATCCGTCGTGTATTTTCCTATGCGCATGTGCGTCCCGCGTGAAGCTCGTCTCGATGACTTGAAGGTATGACAACGCGTAACGATCTACGGGTAAGAGGTTTCGCTCTTCATTGTCTGCCGCAGAATGCAAATAAAAGGAACCCTCTACTTTCCCTCACCTTTCTTTTTATCTTCCCTTTTTCTTTCTTTTAATTATTGTCCTTGCATCTCCTCCCCTTCGCCTCACCGTCAATGTCCTCCACCAATGGACGAATCTTCCGTCGAGACTTGCTCCTCGGCTGATCAGCCGCCGCCCGCCTCCGACAGCGCCGACCGGGCTTACCTCGTCCCCTACAGGTAACGACTCCTCCGCGTCCTCGAACGATCCCTGATGTTCGAAGCTTGATCTCTTTTCTCTCTTCCGATCTTGGACCTTTGATCGCGTTCTTCGTCCGTTTAGGTGGGTTTCGATTGGTTTCTTGATTGGGTCCCTGGCCAGTTGGTGGAGGGACGCGCAGGACCCGGAGGCGGCGAATACGCCGAGGGGGGTGCCCTATGCCGCGTCCCAGATCTCGACTTCTTGCGGCATGAAGTTCCGCATCTTGTGTTTAATCTCCGGCGAGATGATGATTTGGGGAAGAATGACGAGGAGGGTTCTCGGAGCCGGTGTTATGCTTTGATTGGTTCGGATTTGTGGTCGCATGCGCTCAAAAGGTAAGTGCATTGTGGATTCTTGATAGTTGGTTCCATTTTATAAGGACTGTTTCACTTTGTTCAGTTTGGGTATTTTTGCTTATTATGTTAGTCTAGAATGTATTTTTATCATTTTGATTAACAATACGTGGTTTCTAGTCATCTAAACCCTGATGCATTGCTTGTGTAGCTCATGGTTGATTGTAGTTGAACATTAGTCCTGGTGTTGCTTGGACAGTAATCAATTTTAGATTCTGGGTCACTTGATCTGAAGAGTGCAACATGAATGTGACAGAGAAATTGGAAGAATATAAAAATTGGAGCAAACACCATGGTTGCTATCCTGTTTATGCTACCTTGGTTTTTGAAGCATTTCCCTGCTCCATTTTGCCCATTTGTAGTTGAATGACCCACTGCTTTTGTCTTATGGAATTCATGTCCTCACAGTATTAGTTCATTACATAAATTGATTATAGATATGCTGACTTTAGGATTATTAGAGAAAGTTGATTACAGATCTAAATGGTGGGAAAGGATTATTGCAACAGATTTCTGGGGCAAACATGATGTGTAATACATATTGACTGTATCAATTACTTAACATGCTTAGTTTCATTCTTATCTTAATGCCACAGATGCTAAATGAGAAGGTTATTCCATATTTCAGTTTTGAACCATCAAACAGTTACAAATTTGCATGACTGTGTACATTGGCCCTCCTAGATCCTGCTTTTGTGGAAGCCTCATGCATTGAGACATCCAATAGATGAACCCCATTTATTTAGATATCAAGGTGTTACTTGTCATGGATTGCCTTCTCAATATTAGAACCTATATTGAATGCCAGCACAGCTAGGACACCAGCTGGTATCAAAGCAGGAAAAGGAAACAACAAAAAAGGGAAAAGTATGTTGCAGTTGAAGAATTGGAGGGGCTCTCATTAAATAATTGTTAAATGACATTTAGGAGAGTTCTGGAGTGAGAGAGACTGGTAGTCTGTTCTGTCAGGTCGGTGGAGGCTGTGGGAGGAAGGGGAAGAGCAGAGAGAGGCGTTCTAATGTTGGAATAGTTAAGAGAATGATTTAGATTGAGGTTACAACTGTGCTGGCGGCTGAAACTCAGTTGATCCATCTAAAATCATTAAGAATAGGGAGTCAGTTTAGTACAAACCTAAACCAGGCGTTCTGTGTTATGGTCCTACTTTGGACTGGTATGACATATGTAGACCATGGTAATGCAAACCATGTCAACTGTAGCAAATAAGGCAAACCACGCATTCTGAGTCCAACAATGCTCTATTGTCAAATTATTTTTTTATAGGATAAATGACAAATATTATATATGCAATAATTCTCAGTTTCTCTTTCTGAAAAATTATGCAATAGTGACCATGAATAAGAAACGGATTTAGGAATATTTCATACTCAAAAGTCTCTAGTGCTATCATCTGCATGTTTTGTAACAAAACTACTCAAGGTGAATTATTTTTTATTAAACAGCATCATGTTCTTGTTTTGATACAAGGAAAAAAGATAAAAAAACTTTGATGAAAGTTTTCTGTTTTAATGATCATTCTAAACTTTAATTATATTTTTCTACTTTTGTAAGATATGCATCTTGTTTTGTTCGGGCAGGTGCCTAGTGCCTCAGGCAACAAGAGTATAGTGCTTATCATTATTTTGACAACAGTGCATCGGACCAGGCCATCCATGACTAAATAGATAAAGAATTATGTCCAAATAATCAAACTGGAAATTTCTTTTGCTTATACAAACCAATTGAACAGATTTTTTGACCACTGAAATTGATTAACTATAATTTTTTACATAGGAGGGTCTTTCTGTTCCCAATTGATGCATAATTTTTTTAGTATGAAATTTTTTTAAATTTCTCATGCCATACTAAATCAGTAAATTGTCTGTCTTTTAGGATAATTCTGTTGATAATTACAAAAAGGTGAGCAAGATTTTTGGTGTCGACTCAGAACCAGTATGATGCCTATATTAGATATATATTTTTGTGATTTCAACAAGTGGTGGAACATGTAGCACATCGATAGTTTTTCACTTTGTCTTTGTTGAGTTAGGTTCGCATTTGGGACTTTTCTGGACAAACAAATCTGATGTTAATGAATGAGTGGAATAGGTTTCCTCAAAATTGTCATCAAATGGCAGATCAAGAGGTAACATTTCCATTAAATTTGTGTTTTTATTCCTATAATATGAAATTTGGGATCAAACATGGTTGATCATAATGTATTTATACTCATTATTATGGTTTACTACAAATGAAATTTGTCTTCATCAAAATAGGTTCCTACAAATGAAGGATTATTATGGTTTACTACAAATGAAATTTCTCTTCATCAAAATAGGTTCCTACAAATGAAGTAGCTGTGTTGTTACAAGTTTTCTTGTTTAACTTGCTCTAATATGAAGAGTGGTTGTGGTATGTGGCTTCTCATGTGTTGTGGACCATGAATAAAAAAGCAGTCGTTCCATGAAAAGGAAATCCATGTGCATTAGCACCTAGGAGATTTTAGTATTCATTTTGAAGAGTTTTGGTACCTCTTTTAGCCTCAATAGAGAACAAAAAAGTTTAATATGTTACGAACATATTAAAAGCAGACTGATAGATGCCTAAGTAATGATGAAGAGTCATATTTTAGGTGTACTGGAAGTATTTTTATAAGCACAGTTCACTATGATCTTGTGAAGGCTATGGAAATACTGAACAGATATGATATGCTGCTTCCACAAGATGACTTGCTGTGCGACTGCCTCATCACACACTAGCTTGAGTATCTCAAAAAGAAAATTCACAACATTTTTTGTGAATTGCTGCCCAAAATATATGAATGAATTCAAGGTTGCTTTTCCAATTAAGTTTTGTTGTGCATAAATTATGCTGCTATATGGCTTTCTTTCAGATGGTTAAACAAAACTAGAAAAGTTATTATTGGTTGTGCTATGATGATGTCTCAAGGACTCCCTTGATTTACATGGGGATATTGGTGCGAGAGAATTTTACTAAAAATAATAAAAAGGGGATTTGTTTCTCTTGATTTAGATGGGGATATTGGTCTACGCAGATCTGAAAGATCCATGTAACTATCCCCCGGTAGGCTGGACACTCTGGCTTGTTGATGATGATAATTCCTTGTAATGTTCTTCATGTGTTTTATTTGCTGTAACACAAGATCTAAGAATCACTATGTACTGTTGCAAACTGTCTCTTCTTTGTTTCCTTCATAAATTAGTTCCATAATTGTACCAGAGCTAAAACATTAGATAAAATAAAGAATCAGATGAGTCTTACATAATCATACAAATTATTTAAGGAAAATGTTGCAAACCTGGGGCGTTGTTGTGCTTTTGTGACATCTTTGTTCTCTATCCTGTGCAGGGTCTTCTAGAAGTTCAGGTCTATACATTATCAGAAAATATGACTTGCAAAAGTGAAGTTAAAAAACATGACCCAGCATCTGACCAATTTAAAATGAATGTATTCTCTTTTGGTGGCTCACCTGTGTGCAATGGCAGCTTACGAAATGTGGACTCAAGTCTTCAAAATGGAAACCTCAAGGGAGGTGGTCTGTTTGGATTGAGAAGATTAGAGAATCTTGGAAATACATGCTTCATGAACAGTGCAATCTAGTGTTTGGTTCACACACTGAAGCTTGTTGATTATTTCCATGGAGATTATGGTAAAGTAACTAAGCCTACCAATCTGTTAGGACTGAAAGTAGGTCACATCGTAATAGATTACATGCTCATGCTATTATTTCCTGTATTTTCCAGTATGATACTTGCTTTGCTCTTGTGGCAAGGTTTTGGTTTTGGATGTCACTGGAATTATTATGTGATTCAGTTTTATCAGATTTAAACGGGGAACTTGTTTTGGCATTTGGAGATATATTAAGGAGCTTATGGGCACCTGAAAGAACACCAGTTTTTCCATGGGTTTTCAAGGCAAAGCTTGCTCATTTTTCCCCTCAGTTCAATGGCTTCAACCAACATGACTTACAGGTTAGTTGATTGTTGGTCTCTTCCAATTTGTTTTCTGAATCTGCTGAAGTAAAAGTTTGTATTATAGATTGAAAATTAAAGTTAAATTGTTATATCAAAGCAATACACTTATGCAGACAGTTCTGTTTGTTGTTTCATAGGAGCTTCTTGCTTTTCTGTTAGATGGACATCATGAGGGCCTGAATCATGTCAAACATAAGCCATATGTAGAAGCTAAGGATGCGTCTGGTCGTCCTGATGAAGAAGTTGCTGATGAATACCGGGGAAATCATTTAGCTCAAAATGACTCTATTATAGTTGATATTTGCCAAGTGAGTTCTGTAGTGTTGTGTAGTCTAACAGTTAACTTTAACTATCCATCACTGTCAATACACCAAAAGTTAAATGAAACATGTGATATGCTGTAGTAGTGATGCTTTTGTTCTGTTTACTTCCAAGCTGTTTGTGGCGTGTCCTATCCTTTAATATTTCTGGTCCCACTTTCGCTCTGCTATTTCAAAGAAATGCTAGAAGTCATTTTCAGCATTTTTTTAAAGTATTTTTTTAGTTTTTGGTCCTACAAGTCTTTAATATACTTTTACTGATTTAGCATCATTTACTAGGATTCCTTGACAAATACAAGTTATTTTCTTTGTAAATTTCATAACAGTGAATGCACACCCAAGGTTTCTATCACCTAGTAGTGTTTTCATAAGAAACACATGCCTTTTACATGATAGTTTGAGATTAAGGGATATGTATGTTTGGAATATTTTTCCTTCCTGCCTAAAACACTACAATCCTATGGCTGGAATATCTACATGTGTTTCACATGTAAACTCATGGCTGGTAGCATGTTGGTCAATTGCTAATGCAATCACATGTTTCTCTTCATCTATAATTCTTATTTTTCTGAGTAGATAATTGGAATTCAGGTATTACATCGTTGGCAAAAGGACAAGTTGGAAAGGCTTTATTGTTCCTCTTACGGCAATGCTGCCAGATATTGTTGATGGATCCACTATCCAAAAACTGTTCCTGAAGCTTATGAATCCATTTAAAACAATCAAGGATACTGGATCAGTTGATGATCAAGATAGACCCCAAACAGTGTTTGACAGTGGGTTTACAGATGAAGCTGTCAAAGAGACCACTGATGGTGAGGACGAGTTCCAATTTATCAGATGAAAAGAGCAAAATCATGCAACGCAAACTAGAAATGAACGAACCTGTTTCATTGCCTGAATTGCAAAAGCATTTGTATATTCTGGTGTGTTGGCAGAGTAAAAGCATTAGAGCAATATGATTCTAACAGATTTACAAGTATCGGTTTTTCCTAGAAGATCTCAAGATTCTTGTACTTTATATGCATGCCTTGAAGCCTTCCTAAAGGAGGAACCAGCGGCCCAAAGGACATGGTGTTAGTATATCTAAGTAGTTGATTCTAAATAGTTCATTGATTGATTCGTCCACGAAATATTAGATGATTGATGATGTCTTATTGTCAAACAATGATTTTGTCATCTCAGTGGTGTATATGGTCTTTAGACTTAAGAAACCAAGGATGTCATGTATAAATATTCTATTTTTTGAAATTAGACTTATAGGTCTGGAAATTCAGATCTAGTACGATCGGTTATTGGGAGTGACAATCAATCTTACGAGGGTCATTGAGTGTTAATAAAGGATCATCCGCTCTCGATGTCATGAATGGAATATGCTAGTTATAGGTGTCTTATAAGGTAATCACGTGAGTGATGGGAAGTATAACATGATACGTATTCTTTTTGCTCATTATATTTTAGTATTTTATCAATTTATATTGCTTATTGCATATATGTAAATATATTGTGATGTTCATGGATTTGTGCAATGAGAATCAGATTGTGATGTCATGACAATGAAAGGGATTCACTTTTAAACACAAATCTTAAATAATCTTGGTTATAGATTTCTCGAAAGGGACATTGAGATAATCGGACAAACCGATGTGTTATATATTCATTCATATGATGGCGGTAGTTGGTTTTATAGTTGCTCATGTGGGGACACTAGGGCTATAGTGTAGGTACTCATTGGAGAATGAGTTCATTGATTGATCCGCTCACAGAATGCTGGATGGTTAATGATATATTATTATTAAATAATGATTTCATTATCCTAATGGTGTACTTGGTCCTTAGACTTGAGACCCCAAGGATATTCTGTATGAGTACTCCACTCTTTAATACCAAACTTATAGGCCTGAAAGTTTCAGATCTAGCACAATCGGTCATTTGGAGTAGTAGTCAATCTTACGATGACTATTGAGTGTCGATAGAGGATCATCCACTCTCGATGTCATGAGAGGAATATCTCATGTGTTCTTATTCAGATAAATCCTTGACCATAGTCATTCGGATTAATAGAGAAATAATTCTCCAAAAGAATCTGATTAGAGCGAGACTCAAGTAGAAATTGTATGGGTCTGATAGCACCATGTCCAATATATGATCTTTGGGATATTAGATAAATTATGGACTATAGGTATATGGTAACTGAGGACAAATAGGTCCAAAGGATTGGATTCCCCTATATAGTTTAGGGACTATGGCGTAATGACCTAGTACATCCGTAGTCGATAAGTCAAGTGAATTATTATAGAGATAATAATTCATTAAGCCAATAGGAGTTTTGACAAATATGACTCATAACCAGCTTAATATTGGGCCTAGATGGTCACACACATGGTAAGCGTTACAATAAGTAGAGGTTTGGATATGAGATATTCGCTGGAGTCTCTATCTTATTGGATATCCAATAAGCCCATAAATTATTGGATCATATGGAGGATATTCAATAAGAGCCAATGAGAGATTATTGAATAGAGATCCACTAATCTAAGAGGTTCGGGTAGTTGGATGGAGATCCAATACCCAATATGGTAGGATCCATTGGGGTTAAGTTGACAAGATGACTCTATAAATAGGAGAGAACCAAACACTGCTAGAGGTTTCTTGGTTGCCACCTCATATTCTCCTCTCTCATTCTCTTCTTTGGATAGTAGGTGTGAAGATTTAGGCAGCGATTTGAGAAGCGTCGTCACAACCCTACTGTATAGATCACCGCTAGAGAGGAGGACGCTTGACCTCCTTCATCCTCTCCTACAGATTTACAATGATTCAGGGATATATGATCTCGCTATGTAATATAGCAATCTCACGCATAGTGGACTATAGCGTAGTGGCCTAGTACGTTTGTAGTCGATGAGTCGAGTGAATTATTATGAAGATAATAATTCACTAAACCAAAAGGAATTCTAATAGCATGACTCATAGCCAGCTCGATAATGGGCCTAAAGGGTTACACACATATGGTAAGTGCTATGACGAGTACAGATTTGGATATGAGATATCCGCTGAAGCTCATATCTTATTGGATATCCAATAAGCCCTTGAATTATTGGATTATATAGATGAGATCCAATGATAGATTACTAAGTAGAGACCTACTAATCTGGGAGGCTTGGGTAGTTGGATGAAGATCCAGTACTTAATATGGTAAAATCCATTATAGTTAAGTTGACAAGAGGCCTCTATAAATAGGAGGGAACTAATGGGCTGTTGAATATCGGATTTTGATGATGAAATCAATTGATGAGTTTGTGATCTAATATGCATTTTGAGTGACGCAGGACTAGCTTTGATTAAGGAGAGATAAATTGATTAAAGCAGGAGGAATCGAACGTTGGGCTGGAGTTGAACATGTCAAGAGATTAGACGTCGGGCCGAAGGATCAACCGACATGCTGGCAGAAGGATTTCGTGTCGTGAGTTCGAGCATTGAGCTGAAGGATTGGACATTACGCCAAGGAGATCGGAAGTTACGGGGGTCAACATGCCGATTGGGCAATACACCGAAGGAGAGGACGATGCACTAAAGAATCGAATGAAGTGCCGGAAGAACCAATGACATGCCAGGCAATATATGATTCGTGCTTTATAATAATTTATCTAGATCAAGTTAGTTTAAGTCTAATTGAGTTAGTATTAAGATGAAATAATGCCAACTCAACTAGGGGCTCATTGAGCTTGAGTTGGGGTTATTTTGGGCCAAGTGAGGCCCATGCAACAACCCTTAATAGGCCCAAGCGGTGGCACCACTTGGGACTCGACCTCCTAGGTTATCTGGGCGGTGGTATCACATAGACACAGTCGTCAAAACTGTGTCAAGCGATGGTACCGCCCAGTGTCAGTGTTAGACTAAGTAGTGGTACCACCAGTTGTTAGTCTGTCAAGTAGTGGTACCACCCAATATTGACGGTGGTATCACCAGTACCCCGAAAACACGAGATGAGATCGTTTTGACTCTAAATTTGAATCCATTTGGGGCACATAAAAACTCTACTCATCTTGGTTCAGTAAACACACAAACTGAAAATAAAAATTGGGAAAAATGCTATTATAATCTTGTGAGAATTCCCCTCCTCTAGCTCTAAGTGTTGATTTCAGTTTAAGAGATGGGTGAGTAGGTTGTAAAGGTTATCTCCTAAACTTATAAAAAGGATAAAAGAGTTGTATTAGGGTAGTTGGTCTTCACCCATTGAAAGAAGATCGTTAGTGGATGCCAGTGGTCTCAATGGAGGAGGAATCGAGAGTGGACGTAGGTCACAATGATCGAACCACTATAAAATTGGTGTACACTTTCTTATTGCTCTTCATTACTATTTTTTTCTTCCTTAATTGCTTATCACTCTTATTCTAAGTCAAGCACACTTTCAATATCTTTTTCGATACATTTTTATCAAGCAGAAAGTTTCAAATCAACTTAATTTTTGCGTAAGCACTAATTCACCCCTCCCCCCCTCTTAGTGTCGATTCATGATCCTAACAAGGGCCATAGTCTAAGCCTTTTTTGCTACCACCTCTTATTCTCCTCTCCCCTTCTCCTCCATAGTCAACAACCCTTATTTGGGGCATGTGAAGATTTAGGCAGCGATTCAAGGAGCGTCTTCGCAGCTCCTACTATGTAGATCACCGCTAGAGATGAGGATAGTTGACCTTCATTCTCTCCCATAGATCTACAAGATTTTAAGGATATACGATCTCCCTAAATAACACAACTATCTCATACGTGGTTTTCAGTTTCGTAAATTTTTGCGCATTAATCTTCGCATGACGATGAAACCTTTTTATAGAAATCTAGGATTTTTTTTTGTTCTTCCGCTACGGATGTGATGTCGCCCCTATATTTTCTACAATGGTATCAGAGCTAGGTTGTTCGTGAGAAAGATTGGTTTTAAACTACGTATGTTATATTTTAGAAATGTTTTTGACGTCAAAATTATTGACGCAAAAGCGAGAAAGGGCAGCAACTGTTGCTGCCCTTGCTACCCTCGTATATGGCAGCTATGGCAACCATTTGTGTATAGGTGGACGGCGGCCTGCCCGCAACGGTGGTGCTTATGAGCAGAGTGCCCACAAGCAAGCTGCTTGCACGTAGGGCCTGCGCCCACCCACAAGTAGGCCGCTTGCGTGCAAGCGCTGCGCCCACATATAGCGTAAGTGGTAGCGCCCAAGGGTGGCACCTGTAGGCAAGCCACCTATGGGCTAGGTGACGCCCCTCCCATAGCGGCGATCACCAACGAGGTGGCCGCAGTCGCAATGTAGCAAGCAAAGGGAGGGGATTAGGGTTTTTCGGATAAAAGGATAGTTTTGCCCCTCTAAATTTTAAAAATTTTGAGGTATATCCTTTGTGTATAAATTATCTAAATACCCTTCACAATTCAGAATATTTCATGCATTTCTTGAAGTTTAGAAAAATAATAGTTAATTAAAAGATTTAATTAACTATTATTATTTATCTAGTAGTCCTATATAATGATATGTACTTGTGATGTATGAAATGAACGGATTATCATGGACCATATGACGTGATGTATATGTGTGATTTGATCATCATCATTATTATTATTATTATTGAGGCCTCCGAGTCTCTATTTTTTCTCGTTTATTATAAAGCCTATATGTTTGTGATTATATTGTAATAACACAAGAAGGCGCAGCAGAAGCATGGAGGCGATAGCGGGACCTACAAGGTTGAGACGGATGATCACGACACAAGGAGATGCGTCGAGATGCCAATAGAACCGACGAGGACGAGATGGACGATCACAGGGCATGAAGATGGGTCGATACACACATAGATCGTGATGTGAGTGATTGGATTTAGTGGTGTATCTAGTCCTTAGACTTGAGACACAAAGGATGTCCTGTATAAGTACTCCACTCTTTGATACCAGACTTATAAGTTTGTAAGTTCCAGATCTAGTACAACCGATTATTGAGAGTGATAGCCAACCTTACAAGGGCTATTGAGTATTGATAGAAGATCATTCGCTCTCTATGTCATCAGAGGAATATCCTATGTATTCTTGCTCAGACAAATCCCTAGCCAGGATCATTCAGATTGAGAGAGAAAGAGTGTTCCGAGAGAATCCAATTAAAGTAAGACTCCAACAAAAATCGTATGAGCCTAACAAAACTATGCTCGGTATACTATCTCTAGGATATTAGATGGATGAGGGAAAATATATAAATGATAACTGGGGACAGATAGGTCCAATGGATTGGATTCTCCTATACCTTCTAGGGACTGCGACGTAATGGCCTAGTACGTCCTTAGTCGATGACTCGAGTGAATTATTATAGAGATAATAATTCACTAAGCCAGAAGGAGTTTTAATAGGTATGACTCACGGCTAGGTCGATATTGAGCCTAGAGGGTCATACACATATGGTATGTATTGTAATGAGTAGAGGTTCATATATGAGATATCCGATGGAGCCCCTATCTTATTGGATATCCAATAAGCCCTTGAATTATTAGATCTTTTCGATGAAATTCAATAAGAGCCTATGAGAGATTATTATATAGAGATCCACTAATCTAAGAGGCTTGGATAATTAGATGGAGATCCAATACCCAATAGGGCAGGATCTATTATGGTTATGTTGACAAAGGGCCTTTATAAATATGAGGGAACCGAAGAGGTATAGGCTAGACCATTTTAGTTGCCACCTTCTATTCTCCTCTCTCCTTCTCCTCAGCCAGCAGCCCCTATTTAGGGAGAATGGAGATTTGGCAACGATTAAAGGAGCATCTTCGCAGCCTCTACCGTGTGGATCACAGCTAGAGAGAAGGACGGTTGACCTCCTTCATCTTCTCTTATATAACTATAGGAATTCATGGATATACGATCTTCCTAGGTAACATAATCTTCTTATATGCGAAATTTTTTGGTTTCGTGGGTTTTTGCACACCAATATTCGCACGATGATAAGAGATTATTTTTCTATGAAAATCTGAGATTTTTGTTTATATTCTTCCCCTACGCATGTGGCCTCAGATTTCCCAACTATGATACCATAGTCAGGTTATTCGTGCGAAAGATTGGCTTTTAAACTACATGTGTTGTGTTCAATCATGTAGAATTATTTTTGTCACTTTATTACTTTAGCTTGAATGTTGTATATATTGTGATGTCCATGGATCTGTATAATGGGGGGATCGAATCATGATGAGATCATGATAATGAAACTGATTCGCCTTTAAACACAGACCTTAAATAATCCTAGTCATAGGTTACTCGAGAGGGATATCGAGATAACCGGATAGACTAGTGTACTATATACCCGTCCATATGGTGGAGGTGGCTGGTCTCATAGCTACTCGTATGGGAACACTAGGGATACAGTGCAGGTGCTTATTGGAGAATATGTTCACTGATTAATCCGCTCACGGAATGCTATATGGTTAATAATGCCTCATTGTCAAGTAACGATTCTGTCGTCTTAGTGGTATATTTGGTCCTTAGACTTAAGACACCAAGGATGTCCTATATGAGTACTCCACTCTTTGATACCGGACTTGTAGGCCTGGAAGTTCCAAATATAACATAGTTAGTTATCGAGAGTGGTAGCCAACCTTATGATGGTTATTAAGTATCAATAGAGGATCATTCGCTCTCAGTGTCATGAGAGGAATATCTCATATATTCTCGCTCAAACAAATCCCTAGCCAGAGTCATTCGGATTGAGAGAAAAAGAGTTCTCCAAGAGAATCTAATTAGAGAGAGACTCGAATAGAAACCATATGGGTTTGATAGTATCATGCCCGGTATACGGTCTCTAAGATATTAGATGGATGAAGGACTATAAGTATATGGTAACTGAGAATGGATAGGTCCAAAAGATTGGATTCCCCTGTATTGTTTGGGCATTGCGGCGTAGTGGCCTAGTACGTCCGTAGTCGATGAGTTGAGTGAATTATTATAGAGATAATAATTTACTAAGCTAGAAGGAGTTCTGACATGTATGACTTACAGCCAGCTCGATATTAGGCCTAGAGGGTCACACACATATGGTAGGCGTTACGACGAGTAGAGGTTTAGATATGAGATATCCGTCGGACCCCTTATCTTATTAGATATCCAATAAACCCCTTAATTCCTATGGATGAGATCCAATAAGAGCCAATAAGAGATTATTGGGTAGAGATCCACTAATCTAAGAGGCTTGGGTAGTTGGATGGAGATCAAATACCCAATATAACAAGATCTATTAAAGTTAAGTTGACATAATATCTCTATAAATATAATGGAACCAAAGGGCTATAGGCTAGACCTTTTGGGCTGCTACCTCTTATTCTCCTCTCCCTTTCTCCTCCTCGGCCAACAACCCTTATTTAGGGCATGTGGAGATTTGGGCAGGGACACGAGGAGCTTCTTCGCAACCCTTACCGTGTGGATTACCGCTAGAGAGGAGGACAGTTGACCTCCTTAATCCTCTCCCACAGATCTATAGGATTTTAGGGATATACAATCTCCTTAGTTAAAACATATCTCTCTTATATGCGTGGTTTTTTATTTTACGATTTTTACACACCAATTTTTGCATAACAATGAAACCTTTTTATGGAAATCTAGGATTTTTCTTTTTATTCTTCCACTTCATATGTGATTTTGCCCCTAGATTTTCCTACATCTCTAGTCATTGACCTTGAGACACCAAGGATGTCCTATATAAGTACTCAACTCTTTGATACCGGACTTATATGTCTGAAAGTTCTAAATCTAGCATAAAAGTTCTAAATCTAGCATAGTCGGTTATCGAGAGTGACAGCCCACCTTACAAGGGCAATTGAGTGTCGATAGTGGATCATCTGCTCTCGGTGTCATGAGAGGAATATCCTATGTATTCTTGCTTAGGCAAATCCTTAGCCATGGTCATTCGAATTGAGAGATAAAAGTTCTTTGAAAGAATTCGATTAGAGCGAGACTCCAGTAAATTCCTTATGGGCTTGACATCACCATGTTTGGTACACAATATTTGGGATATCAAATATAAAATAGTTTATAGATACATGATAACCAAAGATAGACATGTCTAATGGATTGGATTCCCCTATATCTTCTGGGGACTACGGTGTTGTGGTCTAGTGCATTCGTAATTGATGAGTTGAATGAATTATTATAAAGATGATAATTCACTAAGTTAGAAAAAGTTTTGATAGGTATAACACATAGCTAGCTTGATATTGGGCCTAGAGGGTCACACACATATGGTAGGTATTGCGACGAGTAGAGGTTTGGATGTGAGATATTAATTAGAGTCTCTATCTTATTGGATATCCAATAAGTCCCTGAATTATTGGATCTTGTAAATAAGATCTAATAAGAGCCAATAAGAGATTATTGAGTAAAAATCCACTAATCCAAGATGCTTAAGTAGTTGGATAGAGATCCAATACCCAATGGGGTATGATCATTAGGGTTAAGTTGATAGAGACTTCTACAAATACAAGGGAACTAAAGGGACATAAGCTAGATCATTTTTAGCTACCACCTCCTATACTCCTCTCTCCCTCTCCTCAGCCAACAGCCCTAGTTTGGGGCGTGTGGATAACAAGAAAGATCAACCCCTTCTTGATCATGTGGTACGCGTGGAAAGGACGATTGTACAGCCATTTGAGGAGTGTCTTCGTAATGCCTACTATGTGGATCACCATTGGCAAGGAGGACAGTTGACCTCCTTCATCCTCACCCATAGATCTAAAAATTTTTAAGGATATACAATCTCCCTAGGCAACACATCTTTCATATATGTGCAGTTTTTTGGTTTAGCATTTTTTTCACACCCTAATCTTTGCACGATAATGAGAAACCATTTTTTATAAGAAATCTATGATTTTTATATTATGTTCTTTTATTATTCATATGATATTGCCCTAGGTTTCCTAATAGTGGTATCATAGATAGGTTGTTCATGCAAACAATTTGTTTTTAAACTGTGCATGTTGTGTTGAAATGCATAGAATTATTTTTGTGTGATTGCTGTAATTTTATCATGATGATCATGGACCGTGTGATGTATGTGTATATATGATGTAATTTTTATTATTATTAGGGCATGCGAGCCTCTATTTTTTCTTGTTTATTGTCGGGCCTACGTGTTTGTAATTATGTTATAATTATACGTGGAGGCGTGGCAAGAACATGGAGGTGACAACGGGACCCATAAGGTTGAGACGGATGATCATGACGTATGGAGATGTGCCGATATACTGACGGAACTGATGAAGATGAGATGGATAATCACAAGGCATAGAGATGCATCGATGCACACATAAATCGTGAGGTGAGTGATTAGGCCTATTGGCTCGGGCTTGATCATATTACGTTATGATCCATAAACCTCTAGTATGATTACTCATGTCATATGTGATTGATTATATACCTACTAAATATGTA